>VZTT01028093.1:803-13665 GCA_013400855.1 Buphagus erythrorhynchus | reverse complement strand
GAAGAGGAATAGAATGAGATGATATAAACTGAAAAAAAAAGGTTACAATTTAGTCACTTTCAAACCAACCCACCAAATTTCTGACAGATTTAATAGCCTTAAAGCAAGTTTGTTTGGTTTTTTTCTTTGCACGTTTCAGCAAGGCTGCCTTATGTAGTGGTACAAATCTCAGAGGAGATCATTCACCTGTCTTTCCTGTCAAATACCATTGCAGAGTCAACAGTAGCCAACGAAGTGTGATGTCATGCTAGAGTTTTAGCTCCTGATAAATCTGGTCAGTGGAGTACTTCCTGTAATTCAAAATGTTTTAAACAATTAAATATTTAAAAACTACAAAGAGGAGTTAAAATGCGAACTTAATGTGATCATGTTCAGTCAGTGTTTATGCAATAGGCAAAATAATTTGAGAGTAGATGTAAAGAATAACTCAGTGAAAAGGAGGTGAGAATTTATAAGTAAGTTTAGCAAACTTTCATCAGAAAAATACACATGCCACTCTTGATCCCATGACCCCTGGAAACAGTGGAGAAATTCCTCTTATGGTTCAGTTGTGACTCCAGTGAAGTTGTTTGTGCTATCATATATCTTCTGGGTTTCCTAATTTGATTGGAAATGGAGCTAAAACTCAGGCTTTCCATATTTAAAGAATGCTAATGATAGTTATAAAATACACTCTTTATTTTTTTTTTTAATTATTACTCTCAACATTTTGCTGCATAATGTTGCAAATCTATTTAACAACAAATTGTGGTATTTGCACTGGTACTAGTAGGCTAATTTAAAATATTTGATAACTATATAACAATTCTGTGGAGAACCATTTTTGTAATGATTATAATTTGTAAACTGATAGTTGAGTACTAAGCAGGCTAATCAGTCATCTTAATGGAAATGTACAGTAGCAGAATATTAGGATAAAGTAATATGCTAGGTAGGGAATTGGAAGGAGTATAGCCTTAAGCTAGTCCAATCAAACACATTGCAGCACTAATAATGTTGAATTCATTTACCCATTCTCACTTCAGAGGGTCCAGTTTCAAAAGTAACAGGTTCAGCCACTTCTTTTTTTTTCTAGGACTGAAATCTGAGATTCCAGAGATTTCTCATACTACATGTATGTGCCCTAACTTATCTATTAATCTCTCCATTTTGTCTTGGATTTTGAAGTAAAGAGATAGCCTGCAATGAATAAACATTAGACACACTATTGCATGAGAATATAGACAATGCATCTATGTAACTACATCCTGTATAAAATCTTCCAATTAGAATTTATGTACATATTTGCTAATATCTTGTGTTTTAAGACCTCAGCTTCTTGAAGAAAGTTGTTTCATATGTTCTCTTTGCAAAGTTCCTGGTTTGTTGAGAAGCATGCCAGACAAAAGTAAGCAAAAAATGAACGACACATTATAATTTAAAAACAAATGGCAAACATTACTAACCTGAAAATCTAAAAGATCAACACATTCTTGGAGTCCTTTTAACTTATTTGCCAAAGCAGTGAGAAAAAAGTAATAGAAAGTAAAAGTCTGGGACAGGAAAACACAATTACCTCTGATTATCTGGGATTCCAGTTGGGAAGAACTCATCTGTCTGTGGTTGTTCATTAGAGGTTTCAAACTAGCAGAATGATCACTTTAAAAATAATTCTAACAAGGGGCTCCAGCTCTTTGTAGTTTAACTATACAGCAATTAGTGAATACCTGTTTTTCAGCTGACTTTTTCCATCTTTTGTCGCTGTGTGGTACAGCACAACTTAAACTGCAGCTCCCCATGAATACAATTTGCAATGTACAACATGGATTTAGATTAGACAGTGAAGAATACAGGTGAGTTATAATCCACAACACACAAGTATCTGTATGTAATGGGACATTTGAAGAATGTGTTTGATTAATTTATTAACAACTGCTAAAAAACCTGTAGAGCTTTTCCCAAAATACCTGGTAACAGCAAGAAATATACAGAGATAGCATTACACCCATAGTAACTGGTAGGATTTGATGTAGAATCTATAATGGTTGTCAGACTGGGAGCTCTGCAGTGTAATAACTTTAATTCAGTGAGAAAATATGTGTTAATATGTCATAATTTATGAAGATTAAAAAATGAACCTTGTCAGAATAAATGCAGACAAGAAAAAGTTACATTTCACATGAAAGGTTTTCTATGTATTAGAGCAGAGAAGTCAGAGGCATGCTGTCCTAATTAATAGCAGATTTTTACTAATCAGAACAAAAATGAAGCATTATGCTGTGATGAGGTACTAGATGAGGGAAAAATGCAAAATAACTTTCTAATTATGATAAAGATGTTCCAGGATAGAAAGATGATGATAAAAGTGAACAGAAACTTATAGCAGCTTAGCTAATATGAAAAGAAATAAAGTAATAACTATCATGGAAGGGTTGAGGTTGAAAGGGACCTTTAAAGACCATCTAGTCCAATCCCAAATAAGGACACTGCATTTCTAGAACATGTAAATATAGAGATGAATAGATGTTTCATAGCAGAAGCTCTGAGTTACATTCATATGAAAAACAATGTATTTTAATCCCAACAGAAAGGGATGATTACATACACCCAAAGGTGTAAAATATTTAGAATATTTTTCCTGTTGCAAACTAAATACAGGGCATGATCAGAAGGTTCATAATCATTTGATGTTATTTTTTAAAGCCAGCATTTCAAAATAATTCATATCATCTGGAAACATCCAAGTTATGCTATTTGTCATGCTACATTAAAAAAAAAATGCTTCTGCATGACGTGCCTCTGGATTGCTCAAAGGCAAGAATAAAAACAATGTGGGAAATGGAAGTGTTTTATGCAAGGCTTTCTCTGTACAGCTGTGTAAGGATGGGCACGTTGTATGAGAGTTCTGCTTTCAGTCTTAGTTTATCTCATCTGACTCATCCAGCCCCTTGGTAATAATGCCACTCGCTCTAGACTTCTGGGGCATTGCTGTATTAAGCCTGTGCCAGTGCAGATGAGAGCAAACAGCTGCCACAGGTACTCTGCACATAGATGCGAGGGGCAGGGAGCTGCAGGGACAGCCAGCAGCAGGTGCTGAGACACAAGCAGTGTGCCACTGGAAGGGGCAAACAGACAGACAGACAGGCAGAGAGCTGTCATCTTGCACCAGCTCTGCTCAAAGAGCTGTGGGGAAGTTTGGACACGGAAAGGTCCCTCCCCTTGGAGGGTAGGAAGGTTAACTGGTACCACTAGAGGCTTTTAAGAGAATAGACACATTTAATGGCAAGGTAGATTAGAAGAGATTTATTTGATAAAAACTTGAAATAGCAAGTACATTTATTGCATGGTCAAAAGTAAAGGATATACTTGATCCCCTCAAACAGCATGGGAAAACACTGACTGGACTCCACAATGTAGGTTATATTCCCTACTAGTGAAAGACAAGTGGGAATAGGTGATTTTTATTAAGGTTCATCTAAACAGGAAACCTATAAACCCCTGAGCTTTTCAAATGCTGGTGTTCACTTGGGGGTGGGGTGGCAGTAGGGAAATTCAGAAGATTGTAAATGTGAATAACCTAAACTGGCAATATTTTTTGGTTCAGTACAGTGGAAAACTGGATATTGAAATTTCATATTTTATTAGCAGCTTTTTTCCTGAAAGCTACATATCCTGTATTTAAAAGAAAATAGTTTTGTATACACATTTATTTTAATCTAGATTATGTTGATATGTCTTACTTAAGCATGTTTGAAATGTGAAAAACAATTCAGAGAAATATGCCAAAACTTACACTTTTCTGGAAAGCTGTCTATTATGATACAGTGGCACTATTCTAATGTTTGAATGAAAACCATCAAATCAATTTAAGCATCAAATACCTGACCTATTAGAAGACAATTCAATTTTTTTTTTTTTTTTACTTATAGAAGGAGAAATAAGTGAATTTAATTCAACTTCTTTCTAAAGAAATAACGGAACAAAGAAACAAGCATATTTTCCAGTTAGTTAGGGTGTTTCTGCTCTACTGGAACTGGCAGAATAAATGACATCCAAAATTAGGAAATAAACTTTTTTAGCAAGGACTACCTGTGGTGAATTAACTATCAAATAAAGCTGTAGAACTGCATTAAATATGTGTTAGGCCTGGAACATCTGGCAGGTTGGTAAGATATCAGAGGCAAAACAGAGTAAAGAGAAAGAAAATAGTCAAATATTAAGGAGATATACCAGCTTTCAGAGCTGAACACATTGTGGAATTTTGGAGGCAAAAGATAATTTTGTTATGTGCTTTGGGAAAATAACCTGAATGGGCAAACTATGGTTGTCACAGCAACCATTGGTATGCAAAGGATCCCACAGAAAACACTTATTGAAAATGTCTAATGAATCTGGACTTGATTACAAGGCTTGGTGCAGGCTTACTTCTCCAGGGGAAGAATTAAATTTGATTTTTTTAATTGGGGAAAAAGTATCTTTCGTGCCCCTTTAACATTCTACCATCTTAGTTTTTGTCAGGCTTAGGTATGTTCATCACAACAGTGAGTTTCACAGTTTTCTACATAACAAAATTTGCATGGCAAAAAGAAGTATCCAGCTGGTGATGGATAACAGGCCAAGGAGATGATCCTTAAAAAAACCCATAAAATTAAAAGAAACACTGAAGATGGACAGAAAGCTTCTGTAATTAAAATGAACTGGATTTTAATATCTGCAAGTGAAAGGTTCCTTGCTGCAGTCTTCCCTGAAGACTACAGAAGCTCTGTCAAAAGTCAGACAAGTCAGAGGAGCAGGCTGAGTGCCCAGGGAAATTCCTATTTCCTTATGAGCAGACTTTAAATTATGCTATTTTTATATTTTAAGGCAGAAAGTCTGGCACATAGCTGCTGTATGATGATGATTGTCTTCTGTAGTAAGGCAAAATACAGTAACAACTTCTTCCTCAGGTCTAGAAAAATTGATCTGTACTACATGCAATAGCTAACTGGAAGGATCCTAGTGCCAGAAATAAGAGTCTGTAAAGAATAATCTTGCAGTACTCAGTTTTAACTGATAAAACAAAGATTATGAGGAAAAATGGTAGCCTTATGAACAACCATGAGAGTACAATATACAGTTTGTTGATTGTGGATTGGAATTAAACTCCGGGAAAAGAAAGTTACTGTCAAATGAGCCAGGATGCATGGTTGTGTTTGAGGATAAAAGGCACTGCTAGTCTCAGATCATGCTTGCCAGGTCATTCAAACACCAGGAATCAGAAAAAAAGAGGAAAAACAGGGAATTTGTTAATGAAAGCTACATACTCTGTATTTAAAAGAAAATAGTTTTGTACACATTTATTTTAGCCTAGATTATGCTGACATGTCTTACTTAAGAAGAACACGCACTTAGTGTTCTTCCTAAGGGGGTATCATCTGTTCCACCACTGACTGTAACAGCACCAAGGCACACTTTTGTATGTCCTGCACTAATATTAGGGTAAACATTCTTATTAAAGCTACTCATTATCCTCAGTCAGAATTAGGTGCTTTGACAAGCATGGTTAGTTTAGCAAGCCTCAGGCAGACTCCAACTCATATGTCTGTGCTGTAGTCTAAGAGACTATGCCATGTCTCTGTCATGCTTAGGTTTCACTACTTGATCTAACACATTCAATATTTAAACTAATTCATCCTGCTTATACAGCAATTATAAGGATGTTTAAAACACTCATATGGTAAATATCCCATAATGATAATCTGCTCCAGAAATAGTACTGCTACTCAGGAGGAGCAATTATTTCAGATATTTGAGAGTGAATGTTTGAGTAAGGATGGATGTTCATTTTCCTGACTTTACTGCTGAGGCATAGATAAAAGAAGTAAAGCCAGGAATTTCAGTGCTAGCGAGAAGTTGCAAACTCTTGGCAGCTTTTGGCTGAAGCACAGAGGAGATGTGTCATCCCTGAGAGTTAATGGTCTTGATGATGTGGCTGGGAGCACTCTGCCAGCTTCGCTTGCCTACTGGCAGCAGGCTCCCTCCTGACAGTGGGGTAGGGGAGCAAACTCACAAGAGCCTCCCCATAAAAAGCTCTGAGGGTTAGACTGAAGGGAAGCTTGCCCAAGGTGCTGGTTATATAGTGGTAGGCTGCATGTATATCAACACAGAGCCTTCTTCACAGCTATTTTACTACCATGGAACCAATAAAGTTACAGTCTCCCATCTCAGTTTTCCCTATGTCTATCTTATCCTGCAAGCCCTACTTAATCTGTAATGGTTTCTTTTAAAATAAGCAGTTCTAGCAAAAAGATACTTCTAGCTGTTCTAAATAGCTTTGGCACTGACATCAAAACAGCATGGTATGGCTTTCCACTTGTAGTTTATATAAATAGCACCTGAGTATTAAATTTTAGGGCAGAAACAATTAGCTATTTTATGCAAGTCAGATGCACTTATACTCCTCATGAAACATGTCAGGCTGACTCCTTAATTAGATAGGAAGTGTTCAGACTTTGCTCAGGGTATAATCAAATGTTATAAGTCAAGCACAAGCAAAGCTTATCAGCTAGAAAAGAAAACTAATTTGAAACAAATGGCAAAGGAAGTTCTGAAAAGCAGTCTGCAGCTAGAAAGCTCAAACATTTTCAAGAACAAAATATGCTACAATAATAATTAAAATCAAATCCTCAAGATAGGGTCCTGTAAAATGATGCTATGAGTGTGTGCTCCGTTTATTTAAATTTAAAAGGAGTTGAGAACCAAACAAAGATGAACAAACAGACATTATAAGAGTGCTATTACTAATGACAATAACAGAAGCAAATTTTTTTCCCTTGCAAGTTTCCAAAATGAGGGGAAATGGAGATTAAAAATATAGAATTTCTCAATCTTTCTTTATCTGCTATAGTATAGCATTATAAAACAGAATTGTCAAAATGCTTATGAGATTTCTAGCTTAACTGGAATATTTGCATTTTAGTAGCATAATCCATTAAGTTATTAGAACTGGCTGAGAAGAAAATTCAACTGAGTTTAGATAACTACTGTCAGATTTGCTACTTTAAGTTACTTACATTTAAAATATTTAACCTATTAACGGTGTCTTTTTCTATATAAACAACATCTTCAGGTAAAATATTCTCAAATTTATGTTACCACAAATGCATTTTTCGTATTATAAGTCTAATCATAAAACTGCTGGTTTGATGGTTCATCATCACATGAGAAGCAGCAAATCAAAGTGCACACTGAGCATTTTATGTACATCATTTGAAGAAAGAAAAACCTTCTGTGAAAACATACCTAGGGAAAACTTACAGCTGTATGGATTCAAATAAAGATCTGCATAAGGAACCAAGGTGAGGTAAAAAGTGAAATGGATGTCACATGGATGTCTGAGCAACGTACACTGAAATGAAATAAAAAGTTCTTTACCCATTGTCACGGGCAGAACCATCATGACTTCCTGCATCCTACAAAGGAATCATCTCCCTCTTCCCCAGTCCCCACAAGCACTGTTTTTGCTGTGGTCACATTCAAGCTGTCCCAGTCTCTCCAAGGAGGTGAGGGGAAGTGCAGGAGGTCAGAGTTCTGTGTGCATTGGTTTCTTCCTGCTTTTCCATCATCCTTCTTGCTGCATTTCATCCACTGCTCCATGATTCTTTGTGCTCTTGCCCTGCTGAGGTCACTTGCAGTGTCCCAGGGTGTCCCTGCCTTGGCTTGCCACCTCCAAGGCTTCATCTCAGAGCAGGCTGTGCCACCTGCACCCTTGCTACCCAGACCCTGCCAGGTATGCCTGGTAACCTCAGTCAAAAGTAATTTCCTGGACAGAGCAAATGGCAAATATTTCGAGAGTGCTGTCTCTCAGCCCTTTCCCTGAAGAATAAGTACGGTTCACAANAAATAAAATAAGTAAATAAGTAAATAAATAAAGAGACTGGATCAACACACCCACAAATAGTTTGAATAATTAATATACTTCTATGCTCCTTCTCTCTCAGTTCCTAAAAATGTTCCTTTGATTTAAAGGAAGTTGTAACTGAAATTATTGGAATTGAACAGAACCAAAGCAGTAACCTATGTTTTGGCAAGGCTGAAAAATAAAAAAATGCAGATACTTCAATTTTTCTTTCCCATGTTTATGACAACCTACCAAAAAATCAACAAATAAACCTATGTATATATACATATATGATTTAACCTGAGAAAAAGGCTGCAATTTTGGACTTCAGAAAATGCTTTACAGTCTCCTCTGGCCTTGAACACTGCACTTACTCACAATCCAAAGACAAAAATCAGGAGGTTTCCTCTTTTGGAAGGTACTTTTTCTAGCATAAAACAATGCGATATCTAATAGGAGATTTTAATATCAATTCAAATTTCTGAATCTTCTCAATACCTCTTTATTAAAGACATGATGCTGTCAGTCTCTAGGAGGCTTTAAACAAGTATGTATCTCAAATTAGTCTTGAATCAAGCAGAAACACAAAGATTTCTTACACAAGCCTCAGAGACCTCTGTGCTGCACATCTTAGTTCTTGGTAGGATTTGTAAAAACCTCTCCCCTGCTGTCCCCAGAAGTTCCCTCTGATATAGGAGGCAGTGGAAGCTCTTCCCACAGGGAGCACAGTAGAACAAGGATTAGCTAAGATAAAGGGAATGAAAAAATCATTATCTTATAATGTACATAGCATATTTTGTGATTCACACGACTCATTAATCTGATCAATCTTGTATAGGGTGGATCCAAGAAAGCCAGGATATATAATTGGGTTCTCAAAGCAGATTTCACTAAGCCTAATATCAATATTACTGAGAGAAATTTACCTTCTGTTCATAGCCATATCAGGTGAATGGTAGACTGGCTAATTTTCTAGTCTTGGAAAGCTAGTCCAGCTTTCCAATAAATGATGAATTGACTGAATCTGTCACAGTTAGAGATCACATATGGATTGACTTTAAAAGAAAATGTTAGATAATGCAGAAGTTACCTTTCTACATAATGATGAAGAGTCCACTGGTTAAATAGGTAATTAATGTCTTATAAAACCAGAATAAAAAAAAGGTATATTTTTCAGTATATACTGAAGTGCTTGGAATTAAAGTTGCATTTTCTGAAAGACATATCAGGCAAAACTGAAATGAAATTCAGTGATTAGGGTTTGTCTTAGTATGTAGTCAACTATTTCACTGTTTGTTCATAAATTATTCATAATATATATGAAATTGAAAATCTTCATGGTGACCTCTATGAAGTCTCAATAATTCTGCTTGAAAAAAAAGAGAAGAGATACTTCTACACATTTTTGTGCATCATGCGGAATAATTTATTCCCTTAGATCATAAAAATCTTTTCTATATGTCAATGAAATAAATTATTGCATACAAAGATCAAGTGGAATTCAAAGAACCAACAGAGAGCAGTGCTATGCCAAGGTAGATTAATGGTGCAACTGCAGTTGGGGTGGAGTGCAAAGGGAGAGAAGAAAGATTTATAGTTAATTCTTGAAAGGTTGTACATTAGTTTATTTAACAGCGGGAAGGTCTAATTATTTGGATACAGATACTTCCTTCAGGGAAGTTCCAGTCCCTCTCCTTATAAAACTGTCAGTAGTAAGGACCAGTTGGACTGATGGCGGGGACAGAAGAAAGAACTCTATAAAAATCTGTTGGCTTTATGCAGCTTTTGTTCCAGTGAACTTCTCCAGTGATGTTTCAATTACAAACTATTCATAAATAACAAAACTGTACAGAACAATTTCTCTTGCTGCAACATTCAAACTCTTACTTCATTTGACCTGCTGTTGTGAATAACATATTTTTTCAATAGACCAAAGAAATAAAATTTCAAGAGCTTTGCCATTTTTATTGAAAGATCAACGTTATGAAGAGAAAGAAAGGTGAAAAAGTAGAGTATTGCCAGCTGATATCATTGTCCTTGTGTTTCACTGAAAAAGAAATAATTTTTCCTTTTGTTGTGAAACAAAAGAAAAGAACTAGACAATTTTTTTTAAGATATACTGTCAAAGGCTAAGCCCTTTGGGCACTACAAAAAACTGTTTTTCAGTCTGCTTTACTGACTGCAGTGCAGTTTCTTTCCTACTTACATAGTGGTAAAAAACACACCTTGTTTGAACATTGTATAGCTCACTGGAAAGGTCAGAGCATCTGTTTTATTTGTATTGCAATACTTCAGCATTAACAGCAGGCAAACTCAGGCCAACAATAGGAAGGGTCAAACATGAAAACAAAAGTTGGTCACAACCTGGTACACAGAGTAAATTTATCTGCCCCACCATGTGTCTTTTAAAGGAAATCTGTCACATATGCATGCATCTATACTACTTTATCTTCTACTTTGTTTGCTTAACTTCTTTTTAAGCAGTTCCAGCAACTAGGTCGATAATATACTCACTCAATCTATTTCTAGACTTACCAACCTTCCTAGTCTATCCCTCCATCCATCATCCATCCATCCATCCATCCATCCATCCATCCATCTATCCATCCATCATCCATCTTTAGATGATTTTCATTGGGGCCATTATCTGCTCTCCCCTCATTATTTGACAAAAACTTGTACACTGAATAACCTTATTTCTTTAAGCCTTTTCTTAGTGGGTTTTGCATACTAGAAATGCCTAATCACTACTAATTGCCACAATCCTAAGTGAATTGCACTAATTTTTTTCACAACTCAAAATTCTATTTACTTCTACTTCTGTCCTATGCCTTAGCCCTCTCCTGATAGGTACATCTTGTATGTTTTCTTATTTCAACAAATACTGAAAAAATAGGAGGTTCTTTTTTCTTTTTTTTTCCTGTGCCATTAATCTGTCAGAATCCCAGAACTTTGCTGATCTTTGACTTATCCCACCAAATTTGCTGAAGAAATGTTACACAGCACAGTAATATGAGACAAGACTTTCAAGAAGAAATTTGCAGCAGTCTGAGAAATCTGAGAAAGCAGAATTCTCTGCCCAGCAAAGGAGTTAGATCTTCTTAGTTTTAGCAGAAACTGATGTCTACATTTGTTGTATTACATTAATAGCACCTCTACTTTTTTGAAAGAGAGGAAGGAAAAGACAGCTTCTTTGTTTCAGTGTTGTTGCAGTAAAATATTATTAAATTTGACTTCAGATTACACCAGAGGCTATGAAATACCTTGGAATATTAGTAGGGGGCTAGAAAACATGGAAAATATGATATGGGATAAACTACACCCTTGTCTACTATTTAAAATGCTAAAAATTACAGTACTTATTACAAACCCTGATTTATTCTGTGGAGAGGCCATAACTTGTGTGGCAAACCTAGGACTCTGATGTGTTCTCCTTTTGAGACCTTCCTGATTCTCTCCGTTGCCTGTTAAAATTTTTCTTCCTTTTTAAAAAAATTATTAGAACTTCTGAAACCTGTCTCAACAGATAGATCAGATTCATAATTTAAAACCCAACCCCAACCCTAAGTGAGATCTACCTCTTGTCTGTGACAGACAATTGTCTGTCAGATAATTTCCTGGTGTAAAAAGGCTTCATCTGTGACCTGATACTTTGTTGTGAAATATACTACAATTCTTTCAATGAAAAATACAGTCTTCCAAAAAGGAAGGAGAACATGTCTTTTCTCTTCCATTTTTGATAAGGGATGCAAACTGTATTTATGGTTTGATGCAGTTTTCCTGAGGTAGGTAGCACCTACATGTGGGAGACATTTATCCATTTTGGGTGCTTCTAAACCAGTGTCAGAAACCATCAGTAGGAGACGTGAAGAGTTTCAGAGCCACTGAGGTCTGCCAACCATAGCACTGACTAGCCAGGGAGGAGGAAGTAAAATCTGGAAACAAAACTGGAAGCAGTAATTTGAGAGTTAGAAGAATTAGGAAAATTGAAAACCCCACAGAAAGTCTGTTGTGTATTTGTTTGTTNTTCTTGATTTCTTTTTTTTTTTTTTTTTTTTTTTTTTTTTTGTTTTGTTTTTTTGTTTTTGTTTTTTTTCCTAAAGAGGATGGTATAATCTGCAGACAAGGCAGATCTTCGATATAACACTCTCTACTTTTATCTTTTTCAGCATTTCTACTCTTTCAGATTACCCTTTTATAGTCTTAGCTATAGAGCACTGAAGAAATATAAAAAAATTGTATTTACCCCCTGTTGTATTTCAGAGCTTTGACATTAATGATGCTGAAGTTTGAAACTGAAGAAGGGGGAGAAAGAAGAAAGGGGAAAGTAAAGGAGACTTTTTTCTTACTACATCATTTTCTTTCAAAATTTCCCCGTTGGCTTTTTCTTTTGTTCTAATACACTATCTGTCTTCACACAGAGGGCACTAAGCTTTGCCCCACGTCTAATCTCCTATAAAATATGGTGCTCTGGCAGAGGTTCTCTCCTTTAATGTGTTTTGTTTATAACTATATAAGCTTGCAACACATACTTGAAAACTGATTGCAGGGAAGACTCTACAAAAATATATATGGCTTTAGAAAGACATAAAGTACAATTAATGTCTTCTGTGACTATTCAGCTGTCCTCAAGTCCCTACCTTCAAGTAGATTAAAAGCTATGTTAGAAAGTTTTAGTAGGTACAAAAAGCTTGTAGTAGGTATAATAGCTACAAAGAAAATACCTTTCTTGTTCCCACTCTTTTCTTTTTTTGCTATGTTATGTCATCTTCCTTCAGATTTTGAGGCTAGAGAACATTTTACTTGATTTGCTTAACCAGCTCACAGTACATCTCTTCTACCCAGTGGCCACACCCCATATGTGTGTGTGTGTGTGTGTGTATATATCATATATATGTAGTACACATGTAGATAACATCAGTGAGTTCAGGCAGAAATTAGTCCCAGGAAAATAAACTTGCTGAAGACAAAACAAAAATCAAATGAACATTTGGTAAGGACAAG
>VZTT01028089.1:0-15063 GCA_013400855.1 Buphagus erythrorhynchus | reverse complement strand
GTCCCTGTCCCCGGCCCCGCTCACGGCCCAGCGCCGCCATCTCTCCGCAGCCCTTCACGCAACCTCTGGGCGCGGTGCACCCGCTAAAGGGCCCGGCGCGGCACCGCCTCAGCGCTCCGGCGGGAAACGCGGCCCTGGCGCAGGGTTCCGCAGGCAGCCGCCGGCCCCGCGGCAAAGCGATCCAAAAACGATCCCGAATCATCCCCGGCGCGCGGGGCNCGGCGGGAAACGCGGCCCTGGCGCAGGGTTCCGCAGGCAGCCGCCGGCCCCGCGGCAAAGCGATCCAAAAACGATCCCGAATCATCCCCGGCGCGCGGGGCCGTCCCGGAGCCGCTGCAGGACGCGGCGGGAAGGGCCCATGGCGGGGCTGCGGAGCCGCGGTCGCGCAGGAAAACAAGGAGCGGCCGTCCCTGGGTGGGCTCGAACCACCAACCTTTCGGTTAACAGCCGAACGCGCTAACCGATTGCGCCACAGAGACTGCGCTGCCGCCGCCTCCCGCCTGCCCCGGGTCCCGCCCGTCCCGTGTCCCCGTGTCCCCATGTCCTGTGTCCGTGTGTCACCTGTCCGTGTCCCATACCCCGCCCCGTGTCCCCCCGTGTTCCCCGCCCATGTCACCCCCGTGTCCCCCCGGCCGGCGCGGCCCAGCGGCGGTGACGGGCGGGGGGGGCGGAGCGCGGCCGTGCAGCCGAAATAGCTCAGTTGGGAGAGCGTTAGACTGAAGATCTAAAGGTCCCTGGTTCGATCCCGGGTTTCGGCAGATGCTTCTTTTCCTGCCGGGACTCGTGTTGCAAAAGCGCTTTTTTCACCCCAAAACACCCCCCGAGGCTTCGGAATTCGTTATCCCCTCCCTAAACTCTGCACCAGATCGTTTTAATATCCTGGAAACGCGCACAAGCAGGGAGGTAGGGGTGAAGGACCATGGGATGTAACACCGGATTAATGATAAATATAATTAAGGATATTAAATAAATATGAATTATGAATTAATGGTAAATATGAGTTAGTGTTCTTACACTGAGCATTGAGGAGGCAGCTGAGGGAACATGGGTTAATAGACACTGGACAATCACAAGCAGAGGTGGTGTGTGCCTGTCCATTTTTAATAAAGCACAAGAACAAAAACCCATGAGTTCACTTCCCAGTGCTGAATAATGTGAAACTGAGACAGAGAAAGGATATTACAGCTTTATCTGCTGTATAAAAACAATCTTCACCTGCTGTAAAACTGGGATGCAAGCACCACTCACCACAGATTAAAAAAACAAAAGCAGCAAATGTTGATGATTCACTTCATCTCACTTTATTAAGTCCATGTGATTTGTACACGGTGAGGCTGAGCCTGGTACCCAGTACCAGTGAGTGACCGCTGGGGCAGCACTGGAAGGGGGTGGGACAAGGTCAGGATTATCCCTGCAGGTGTCCAGGGCCAGGCTGGAGGGGCTTGGAGCACCCAGGGACAGTGGGAGGGGTCCCTGCCCATGGATGGGCTTTAAGGTCCCCTCCAGCCCAAACCACTCCAGGATTCCACGGCTGCAGGGAAGGAGAGGTGAGGTGGTTCTGCTTCTGTGCACGGGTGTGGAGCAGGATCTTAACAGAGTTTTGATGGAAAAGGGGACACAGGGTTAATATAGAGGAGGGGGAAGTTGATCCCCATCTCCAAATTACCCCAGAGCACTGGGATGAGGGGCAGGAAGTCCCTCCCCAACCTCTCAGCTCCAAAGGGAAAGTGCCACTCACAGCTCTGAGTTAACTCCATCATTAATTTTTCATCCTATCCCACAAAACTCATTATCCCTCCTCACAGGTTTTAATAAAACCCTCACTTCCTGGCCTGTCCCTGTAATTGAGGTACTTGTGATAACGGGAATAAAGATTCCATGACAAAAGTCATTTGAGAGCACAGAGAAATTACAAGTGTAATTAAAATATATTCAGATAATTACTACAGCCAGGATAGACATCTGGATCCTAATTTCAGCTTCTTCATTTCAAATCATCCTGGGTTTTACTGGACAAGCAAGGAGATCATATTTCATTATCACAGAGAAACCCTAATCAGGGGGTTTTATGTATCATTTATCATTATTCATCATTAATTAGTTCTTGGTGACACTGCTTCCATGTGCCACAGCTCCAGCAAAGGTGGGCAGGGAGCTGGGCAGGATGAAATTGGGAATTTAGATGAGAAAAGGACAATCAAAACCCTCCCAAAAGAGGCAATAAACCAGCATTCCACTGGTTCACCGCTAGAGGAAAAGGGAATGTTTTTGTTTAAGCAAAGCTGGATTTCTTCTCCATGGAATTTTACTTGTCATAACGAAACAAAACCCCAAATCTTTGTGATCCAGGTTGCAGCTCTGGGCACCAATCTGATTTCCCACCCTTGGAGATCCATGAGGGAGGAAGGGGAAACCCCCGGGAGCATTTCCTGCCAGGAAATCCTTGGTTTTATCAGCAGCAACGAGGCCACAAAGCAGGACAAGATCCCTTCCCAAGCTGTGTGTTTGGCTAGAAAATCCATGGGGAAATTGGTGGAGCAGCAGCAGCAGCTCTGGGGGGTCTCTGGCAGCCCCCCAGGAGGGCACTGATGGATGAGGATCCTGAACATGGTGAGGCCACAGGAAGCAGCAAGGGCTGAGAGCAGAATATTTGGGAATGTACACACAGACTCGACAGAGAATGCCACGGTTTATAGAAACCACCACTGGTGGTTTACACCTGGCCCTGGGCAGCCCTGGCCACTCCTCAGCTCTCTGCAGGCTCTGGCTCCATCTTGAGCTTTTTACTTCCCAGGACTTGCTCATCAAACAACTCTCTCTCTCTGGAAAGAAAAATATCAAAGTTTTTAAATTCAAACAGGATGTTATTGTCCAGATTGCCTCACCTGGACAAATTAAATTTGCAGTGTTGGAGGAGCTCATCTGGGATATTTTTCACTTTTTGTCCCTCACAGGAGGAGGACACTGAGCTCTCCTGCCCTCACCTCAACCTTTTCTGTATCCAACAATAAAGGAGTAAAAACCCTTAAAAATCCTGAAAACAAATCTACCTTTTGCTCACAGGTGGTCCTTTAATGTACTTCTCTTCTGCCTTCTCATAATCGATGTCATCCACAGCAGCAATGGCACAGATGATGGCCTAGAAAAGCGTTGAATAACTAATAAAAATAATCAATAAGCAAAGCTAAATCACAGCCAGGGATTTGCAACTGCCTCAGCTGAGCACGTTTTGAGAAAAGGGTTCCTCAGTTACTTGGAAAACTTGGATGAAACCGCTCACTGAGTGCCTGAAATTCTTAAATAAATAATATGAAATTGTTCAGTATCATCCCCTGGGGGTATTTTTATCCCCAGATTAAAATATTCTTCGCAGTAATTTTATTTGTGCACGAGTTAATGTTCTCCTGAGAAAATTCCTGAGAAGAACACAAAGTATCCACAACAACTGTAACAACAGCCAACACACCACCCCCCACCTCGACACACACAAAGGACCAAGAAAATCCTGAGAAGTTGCCAAATTAAAATAAAAACCCGAAAACAAAGCTTTGAAGGATTTCAGAAGTCATTAAAATACATCAGAAAGCTATCAGTCTGCTTTCAAAAACAACAAACTACCTGAAGCTTCTCCTTTCTGTGTTTAAAAATCAGCATTTGAGTGACTCAGGCTGTGGGTAGGGGTGAATATTCCTGCCTGGCTCAGTTCTGGGAACTCTCCCCACGTCACTCCATAGGAACCACATCACAGCAAAGGAATAAATAATGGGAATTAGTGTCAGTTATCACTCCACAACTCATTTTCTCCCTGTTTCATGCTCCCTCACCTCAGGTAGAAGCACATCTGAGATGAATCTGATGCCATCACCCAGGATCTGGTGCAGGTTCTTGGTGTCCATCTCCCTGTACACCTCCTTCAGGTACCCAACCACCAGGTCCAGCTGCTCCTCATCCTCCAAGTAAGTCTCCACACAGGTCATGTAGCGGCTGGAATTCAGGAATTTCTTCAGCCAACGGGATTGTTTCCCACTTTTCAAGATGCCCAGGAGATGTTCTTCAGCCCCTTTGGTTTTCACTATGAACTCCACCAGTTTCTTGTTCTCCCTGTCCCTGGCAGCTCTGGTCCTGTCAGGGAGGAGCTTCCTCGGGGGCTTTTGGGGGGAGGTGTCTGAGGAAGACTCTCCAGCCCCTTCCTCCTCTGTGTTTGGGAATTCCATCTGCACCACGCTCTGGTATCCCTCTTTCCTCACTGGGTAACCTGAAAGAGAAACCACAAGAATTTATTTTTAAATGTACAAAGAGTTGCCATAGCCATGCCAATAGAAAAATAAGGAATTTTATTGCTGAGAGGAGTTTTTCTTCCTTCCCTACCAAAGAGGTTAAAAAAAAAACCACCACCAAAATATTTACTTGCCTTAAAGAAAATGAAAATATTAGGGAGTTGACATGGACTGTGCAATATAAGGAACCAACCACAACTCCAACTATTCTGATTCCATGACCTGATTGTCTTGAACCACGAATATTTATTTAATTTATTAAACCCTTGATTGCAACAAGTTGTAAATTTACCAGCAGCTCCTCTCTGAGTCTGGTGCCAAAGTCACTTGTGTGTAAATGTTGGAGCTACATTTACCCAGAAAGAGGAAAATTCCCAAAAGGATGGATTCACTTACTGATATCAGCAGCAAAATATTCCAGGAAGGACCCAGTGAAGGAACGACAACCTAAAAAAACCAAAACAGGGGCAGTGATCAGTTCCACTCAGCCCAGCACTCAAAGCTTGGGGTTCCCTTTTCCTGGTGAAAAATTTGATTTTTCTTCAATTGAAAAATTGATTTTTCCTCAATATATATAAATATATATAGTACTAAGCTGNGGGCAGCATCCTGTCTTGTTTCATTGTTTTTAAAGAAAATTTCCCTTCTTTTTCATGCCAGAAACCAAATTCTTCGAGGAAGGGATGCTGTTTCTCTGGTGGACCCCAGAGAAGCTGGGAGTGCCCAAGGCCAGGTTGGAAGGGGTTTGGAGCACCCTGGGGCAGTGGGAGATGTCCCTGTCCTGTCCCAGGGGACACTGGATGAGGTTTAAGGTCCCTTCCCACCCAAGCCATGCTGGGATTTGGAGATTCCACGGTGCTGCCCCTCCTTACCCACTCGGATCCGATAGTCCAGGATCAGCTGCAGGCACCACTCAATCTCCCTGCAATAATTCTCCTTGGCTCGTTCCTGCAAAACAAGGAGGATTTTCTGTCCCAAATCCAGCAGCTCTCCAAAAGTTTCAGCCCAGAACACCAAGCAGGGGACAGAAATGGTCCATGACAATTTTTTTTCCTCACAATAAAACAGCTCCTGCCAGAACTGTCACAGGGATGAGAGAGGTTTTGAGGGGCTCAAGCCCCAATTTTCCCCCTGGCCATTTATATCCTGCATTTCCCACTGTATTTGCCCAACCCCTGCAATTCCACATCTCTGGGATACTCACAATGAGCTCCTGCTTCTCCTCACAGTCAAAGTGTTTCAGGCTCTTCAGAGACACTGAGAAACTAAAAGAAACACAGTCAGAGGTGCATTCACTGCCCCATTTCCCTGTTTATTTACTGCAGTTCTGCTTCTCCCTGAAAATCCCATTTCCCAAGGAACTAAGGAACACAAATTTTAATGGTTTTTGCTTCCAGAGCAAGTTAAAAGTATGGAATCTTCTAACAAATGAGAAATACTTGGTTTATAGAAAAGTTAAAGGCAGCTCAGTGTTTCCAGAAAGTTTGGGCAGCACAAGGAAAACACTTGTTTTCTGGCTGCATTCCAGGGATTTATTTTTTTTGGTTTTGTTTTCGATTCCTCAGCCCTTCCCAAGGACAGGGAGTTGCCTCAACCTGCAGCATGAAAATGCACCTGCAAGCCTCACCTCCCCCAGCCCCTCCCTCCCAGACTGTCCTCACCCTGCACCAGGAAACGGGCACAGGACATGGAATAACAGGGACTGGGAATTCAGGATGGGGTGAAAATCCACATTTACCCTTTTTTCTTCTCGTTTGTGGTGCCATCTATGAAGAGCACACAGGCCCTCCGGTGTTTCCTCTTCACTGCTTTCACCTGGAGAGAGGATAAAGCCTCAAAAATCCTAATCCTGCTAAAGCAGGGATATTTTTCCGTGGATATCCCCCACCACAACCCACACTTAAATTTCTCCTATTGGTGCAACTTTTCTTTATTACACAAATACAAAAATTTCAAGTGGAAGCAGCAACCAGCTCCCCCACGGGAGCATTTTTAGTGTACAAAGAGTCTCCCCTTTCTTTTGCAAATTGAGAACAAAGCCCTGCTCCATGACAAAAGAACTGGGATAATCCCTGCTCTGCACAAACAGGTGTGAATTTCTCACATTTTGAGCGTTTTTAGCACTAATTTACTTCTATCAATCCTGAAAGGCTTCTACTGGAAGGCGTTTAACACTTTCAGGAAGGGTAAAAGTCACTCCAGAACTGGGAATTGCTCCTTATCAGCAGGATTTGAGGAGGCAGGAGCTGCTCTTACCACGGCTGGCCAGTACGGATACCGCCGCAGCTTGCACCACACCAACATCCCTTCCTCGAAGAATTTGGGTTCTGGCAGGAAAAAGAAGGGAAATTTTCTTTAAAAACAATAAAACAAGACAGGATGCTGCCCCTCTCTTCTTCTCCTCCAAGAGAAAAGCTCCAGGAGTTTCTCTTCACAACAAAAGATGTTGTGGTTTTGGTTTAAATTGGGTAAAAATATTAATTTGGTGTGAAAGATGTGGGGGTGTAAGTGCAGTGTTTGATAATAAATTTTGCATTTCTTTTTTTTTTTTCCCTTTATTTTTGGAATTAGATTTAAAGTTGCAGAATTTAATATTTAACACAGATGATTCGGGATACAAGTATTACAAAGTTATTTTAGGATATTCACTCTTTATCCCCATATCATCAGTTTACTACTATTTTTTTTTTTTTGAAACTTTGGAAGAGAAAGTCCAGGAATTTCTCTTCAGTGCTTTTTTTTGAGCCCAAAATGCAGCAGAGGGAGTTCTGAACTGAAAGGCAGCAACTTCAATCCCAGGCCCTTGCCCAGTTTCAGGGATTTTTATTTCATTCTGCAGCAAAATGCCCGATGGAGCCAGGAAATACATTTTATCCCAAGCCTGGACAGAGCTGGATTCCCTCCTGGAATCCCCATGGATTGCAGGCAGACTCAGAGGGGGAAGAGCCTCAGGTCTGTGCTGGTGTCTCACCTCGGTGGGACAGAACACTTGGGAAGTTTTCCTCCTCTTCATCTGCCAGAGGGGAGAGTGGAGGGAGCCTCTCCGAGGAACCTCTCCTGGAACACATCCCAGAGGGTTCCAGCCCTGCCAACAGCACCAGGATAAATCCAGGGATTAGGTCAGGATCAGCTTCAGAGCAGGTGAGACACACCTGAATGTGACCCCAAAGGGGACACAGGGTCTGACACACCCAAGTTTGTGACCCCAGAGGGGACCTGAGATACCTGCACACTCCTAATTGGGGAATCCTAATTCCCTGATCATGTGATAGAAGAGGGACAGGGGAAGAAATGGGGCTGGATTCAGGACCCTGCACCTGCTCATTTAAAAACATTAAATCTCAATTTATCAGAGAGCAGCAAAGGAAAAGTGTGAGCTCAAAACTCCCCCCAGCTTTCCAAAGAAAACCCCAAGCAATTCCAGACAACCCAAACACCACCCAAGCCCTCCCCAGCACTGAAGGGATCAGCATTTCAGCTTCCCAGGAATAGAAACCAAAAGGAATTGAAACAGCAATTCCAGAGCCACTTCCCCAAAAGCAAAGCACCATTCCCAGGTGAGTAACAGTGCTCAGCACCCACACGGGATGAAGGTTTCCCTGCCCCAAGGGATTTGCCCACCTTCATCTTCCTCGGAGTCAGGGGCTTTATTCCCAGCCAGGTGAGAGGGATCCTGGTTTTCCTCCTCCTGAGGCTGAGGGAAGGCACCAGAAGGCCCAGGTGAGGATCCAGGGTGGTTCCTGCATTTCCTGTCTGTGCCTGAGGCCCCATCCAGGTGTTTTCCAGCCTCTGCCTCTCTCCTCCCATCCAGCTGCTTTGCCAGGCTCTCACTCTCACTGCTGATGCTTTTCTCCAGCTCATCCGCGGCAGTTTCACAGGAGGAATCCAGGAATGCTCCCCCAGGCTGAGTTCCTGTCTTTCTGGAAGGTTCCACGGTGCCAGATTTCGAGAGGATAGGTGGAGATCCCTCCTCAGAAGCCACCTGGGGGGAATAATCCCTGCATCCTCTTTTCCTTCCTTGCTGACTTCTCCCAGCCTTTGGCTTACAGGAGACTCCATTCTCTGTTTTGGGCTGGATTTTCCTCTGCCTGGGTGATGATTTTGGTTCTGGATTTTTGCAGTTGTGACTCTCGGGGGCTGGTGCCACACATGAGTCCCTGGCATCACACCTGGCAGGGTTTGTTCCACCCCCACGTGTCCTGGCACGGCTTGTGCCACCCCCAGGTGCTTTTCCACTCCCCTCTGGAGCCACAGAACCTCCCTGGCTCCGTGCTTTGGGATCATCCTTCAGCCCACAGTTCTTTTGGGGTTTTCTTTTCCTCTTGGCAACCTCAGGTTCTGATTTTTTAGAGCGAGAGCGCAACAAGAAGCCGTGGTAGGGGGTGGGAGGGGAAGATTTTTCCCGGGAAAATTCGGAGTTTGGTCCTTCTGCAGGTGGGATTTCACTGCCTGAGTCAGTCTGCTGGAGAATATCCAGGGCAATTTTAAGGGAACAGCGATATTGCAGCTCCTCCACGGCCTCACTCATGCTTTTCTTTTGCTCTGATGAGGAAAAAAATCATCAATAAATGAAATTATCATCATTATATTATCATAAACAGAATGTACTATTAAAGAAATAATAAATGCTACTTGTAGTGTCTCTTTTAAGATGCATTTTTTGCTACTTAAATTATCCACAGTTCCCAAGGCAAAGGATGGAGACTCACAAAGACCAAACTGGAAGTGCCTCATTTTGAGGGAAACTCACATTTCTCCACCATCTCTCCAACAAACCACCCCGGGGAAGAAAAAAAATGGTAATTTTTAACCCATTTTCCAACTTTATGGAAAAGAAAATAAGCGAAATACACAAGTTGTATTCCCCCAGGCTGAGTTTCTATGGGTAATTTTCACCCAGAAAAGACACAAAGCAGCACATTTGGGGCTTTCTGTGGGTAATTTTCACCCAGAAAAGACACAAAGCAGCACATTCGGGCCCCTCCCTCCTCACCCAGGGTGGAGGCGATGGCCTTGATCCGCTCCTCTGTCAGGGGAACGGCGTTTGCAGAGCTCACGCTGACCCTGGAACACAAAAAGGTGACTGGAACCAGCACCCAAAACACTCCCAGCACCACAAAACTGCTCTCAGACAGCAAAGAACCCAAACATTCCCTCCCCCAGCCTGTCCCTGTTAGGGTTAAACACCTAAACCTTCTGCAAGTCCAGGATCCCATCTCACAGACACCTTCAGATAAAAAGATTCGTTTATTCTCCCTATTTTTTAACCTCTAAGAATGCAAACACGTGACAGGAACAAGGATACTCAACTGCTTCTCCAAGCCAAGGATTTCAGCTTTAAATCCCATCCTTTTTGTGGTGGCAACAGGACTGCTCCCAGCAACTCCAGGTTTGCACAAAACCTGCGTTAAAAGTGAAAAATCTTCACTTAAAATCCTGACCAACAGCAAAACGTTGATGTAAGAGCAGCTTGACCGAGCCTTAGGATCGTGGAATGATAAAATTCCAGGATGGACTGGGTGGGAAGAGTCTTGAAATCCCATCATTCCCACCCTGCCATGGCAGGGACACCTTCCACTGGCCCAGGCTACTCCAAGCCCCATTCGACCTTGCCTTGGGCACTTCCAGGGATGGGGGAGCCTCAGGAATTTCTCTGGAAATCCATTCCAGGGTCTCCCCACTCTCATAGTGAGGAATTTTTTCCCAATATCGCACCCAACCCTGCCCTCTCAACCGCCCCATCCCATTATTCCAGGCCCTCTCCGTTTTTCCTGCTGGCTTCTCCACAGCTCAGACAAGCTCAGACACGTTTCTGGGACCTCTCTCTTCCTTCCTGCTCTGTTTCAGCCTTTTCCAAGCAACCTCCACAAACATTTCCTCATTCCTCGTTACCTTGGCTGGCCACAAACGTCTCTTCCACTTGCAGAGAACAAACTCTTGGTCGGTCATGGCTGAGCTTCACGTGGAGAAGGGAAATTCCAAGGTGTTCTGAGGGAGAAAAAAGGGATTAAAGGAGTCGCCCACCTGTGTCCATTGTGGTCTTTGTTTTTTGAAGGAAATACAGGATCTAATCAAACATATTATTACAGTTATTGCTGTTTTACCTTCGGGATCACTGCACTGGTATCACCCTGCAGCATTCTCCAAAATTATAGCTTAAATTCCATTTTTCTGCAGGAGCTGTGGCTGCCCCATCCCTGGAAGTGGCCAAGGCCAGCTTGGATGAGGTTTGGAGCAACCTGGGATAGTGGAAGGGATGGGACTGGATGGGCTTTTAGGTCCTTCCAACCCAAAAATCCCAGGATTTAGGAACTCCATAATTCCAGGAGCACAAGTGGCTCTCACTGCGTGTGTTGGGTGAGGAAAACACTATCAGGAATTACACAATGCAGCCACGGGCCTGCCCAATCCACAGCTTCCTGCGACCAAACCCTGAAAATAGGGAACTACACCCTAAAAATAACTGGATACACTCCTTACACGTAATTTGATCCCAATTTTTACACGCGATTTGCAACAGTAACCTGAGCAGAGCGGCCTCAGGGGCTCCTCAAGGGCGGTAAAAAAAAAAAAAATAAATAAAAATAAAGCCATAGTAAAGGGAAGATCTTGCTGTACTTACAAGGTGCAGGTGCTGGGTTGGCCGGGGCTCCGGGATCGCGGCCCTGCGGCGGAGAAGGGAGGGAGGGAGGGAGGGACAGGGGCCGTCAGTGGCGCCCGGAACGGCGACACCGCTGCGGGACCCCCGTGAGGCGGCGCGGGGACAGCGGGAACCGCCCGGCCCCCAAAAACCCACGTGAGGGGAGGGACGGGAGCGGACCCGCCCTCGGTCACGGGAGCGACCCCCAAAAATCTCACAATCTGTGAGGGGAGAGACCCCCAAAAAATCTCACAATCCGTGAGGGGAGAGACCCCCAAAATCCCGCACTGAGTGGAGGGAGAATCCCCTACAATCCGGCCCTCGGTGAGGGGAGAGACTCCCAGAATCTGAGAGGGGAGAAACCCCCAAAATCCGTGAGGGGAGCGACCTCCAAAAATCTCACAATCCGTGAGGGGAGAGACCCCCAAAATCCGGCCCTCAGTGAGGGGAGCGACTCCCAAAATCTGAGAGGGAAGAGACCCCAAAAATCCCGCACTGAGTGAAGGGAGAAACCCCTACAATCCGGCCCTCGGTGAGGGGAGCGACTCCCAAAAATCTCACAACCCGTGAGGGGAGAAACCCCCAAAATCCGTGATGGGAGGCATCCCCAAAATCCGGCCCTCAGTGAGGGGAGAGACCCCCAAAAATCCCGCACTGAGTGAAGGGAGAAACCCCTACAATCCGGCCCTCGGTGAGGGGAGCGACTCCCAAAAATCTCACAATCCGTGAGGGGAGAAACCCCCTAAATCTGTGAGGGAAGCGACCCCCACAACCCCGCACATGGTGAGGGACGGGGCAGGGCCCCCGAACCCGTGAGGGGAGGGACGGGACCCCCAAACCCGAACCGGTGAGGGCAGGGACGGGACGGGACCCCCCTACAGAGCCCCCTCCATACAGGACGGGACCCCCAAACCCCCCTCCGTGAGGGATGGAACCTTCCAAGCGCCCCGGTGAAGGGGGGAACGGGACCCCTCAAAACCCTCCCCTCACAGGGGATGCCCCCCCCCCAACCTTCCCTGGTGAGGGGAGGGACGGGCCCCTCGCTTCGCCCGGTCAGAGGACGGGCGGGACTCCCAAACACAACCCCAGTGCCGGTAATGGCCCCCAGACCCTCGTATCCCCCCCCCAGACCCCGATTTGAGGGGGGATGTAGGGTGGGGGGGGGGCACCGTTACCGTGCGCGCTCCCGACAACACCGCCCCCCGCGCGCGCCGCCGCCCGCCACACGAGGCTCAGCGCATGCGCCGCGCGCACCGCCTGGCAGCGCCCCACGGAGCGATCAGCGAGCGCCTCCCGGCGCCCCGCCCTCCCCGCCGCGGCCAAAACACCAGGCTCAGCCAATCAGAGCGCACGCTGCTGCCCTGGCCACGCCCATCTCGTTTTCTATTGGAGAGTTATGCGGAAGTCACGCCCAGTCTGGGAGGGCGGGAAGGGGTGCGGCATGGCAACGGGGCGAGTGACGTCATTGCACGAAGGGTGACGTCATTTGCTGATTTTTTTGGAGGTTGAAGCCCGTCCGGTGCCTCCCGTGCCATGGGCAGGGACACCTTCCACGGGCCGGGTGGCTCCGAGCATCGCGGGCCACCACCCACGCCCCGCAGGGTCAATCCAAGGTGGATCTAATCCAGAATTCTTGGAATGGGATTCCCAGGGAAGCTGCGGCTGCCCCATCCCTGGAAGTGCCCAGGGCCAGGTTGGAGCACCCTGGGACACACTGGAAGGTGTCCCTGTGGATGACAAGGAGGTGGGATGAGATGATCCCTACATTCTTCCAACCCGACCCATTCCACGCCAACCTTCAGCCCCAGCATTCCCAGGAAATTTCTGAGGAAAACAGCGAAAACGGAGCCCTCGCTCGGAGATTTGATGCTTTATTCGCTGTCTCTACTCGGTTATAAACACCTGGCTGTCAGAACTGCCACCACCACACTGAAGCAGTCGCTCAAACACTCTGCAAACAGCAGCAGACCCACACGCACCTCCCTGGGCTCCGCTCCCAGGAGTGCATTTTTCCTATCTTTAAATACAGATACCTGTGCAATAATAATAATAAGATATAAACTCCCGATCTGGTTTTGCTCGCAGGCCCCATCCTTCCTCCCGCTGCAGGAGATACTTTGTATAATTAATTTGGCAGCTGAAATTCCCGTCTTCCTGCAGGATTTGGAATCCTGCAACTGTTACTGAGCCTTTTCCCTGCTCGGCAGCCCCTGGGGGTGCCCAGCCCGGTCCTGACAGGGGCTTTAATCAACATTTTGTGTCAAAGGATAGAAAATAGTCTTTAAAGCCTGGGTTAGGATACAACGAGGTGGAGTTCAGAGACAGGGCATGGGGTTGGGAGGACGGGATGGGCTCTGGAGCTGAGCACCCCGCAAGGCTCAGCCCTCAGGGTTAGAAAAAGGAGAGGGGAAAACTACCCCTCCTGCAAAAAACACAAAGAAAATCGAAGAATTTCCCTGTGCTGCAGAGTCCCACGGGATCAGCAGCTTTGTTTCCCCCTGGGACACTTCACTGGGTGTTCCCACTAAAGAGAAACTCAGGTTTAAAAAAGTGCAGCTCTGCTCAAGCCATGGTATTTTTCCCAATTAAATCCCCTCTTGAACCCCCCAGTTCTCTGCTGTCTTTGCCTACCCAAACCCCACCCAGCTCTGGGGTGGATCCTGACTCGGAGCTGTTTTGATTTCTGGACAGAAAACCCAAAATCCTTTTTTCCTCCCCCTGCTCTGACTTCAGCCTCCTGACCCTGCTCTGTCACCACTGCATCACCTTTGGCAAAACATCCAGTTTTGGGTTTTGTTTTTTTTTTTGCCCTTCCTGCCCCAGCTTCTCAATTCTGCTCCCCCAGTCCTGGGGGAATGAACCTCCTGTATTAATTTATTATCCTCCAGATGGGATTTTTACCCTGAACACACCATTCTAAGCCCAAAATGTGGGTGTGCAGGTCATGGTTGCTGCCTTAGGGCTTAAACCTGGCAGGATCCCACTATAATTCCCACATGGAATACAGCTTTTCCTGTCCAGTCACTTGCTCTGTATTAAAATCTGAAAATACTTATCCTGTTTCCTGCCTTAAAAAAAAAAATTCCTTTTCAAGAAGTTTGCTGATTTCATTAAAAAATAAAAATTAAAAAGGCATAAACTCATTGTCCTCCCTCAGGGAACAGTGGTTACATGGCAAAAATCTCACAACATTGAAGAATTTTGTAAATTCTTGTGTTAAAATTGTGTCAATCCTGACCCGGAATGCCAAGGGGAGGCTGGACCAGCATTCCCAGCCCTGTGGCCACCTCACCACCACCACCAGGGATGCACAGCAAGGCTGAGGGTGGGGAACACACCCAAAAAATCACAACCAGGGCTCGTCTGCTGCCTGGGAATGACAAGAGGAGCGCTGGCACGGGCTGTTCTCTGGAGGGGATGAAACATTTGGGGTCAAAGGTTCCTAAAACCCCTCCTAATACAGCAGCAACCCCACAGCTGGGCCGGTGACAGCACTGGAGATGTCACAGCTACATTTTGGCAGCAAAATCCAAAAAAAGGAAAAACCTTCAGCATTATTTACAGGAACCCCTCAAAAACAACTCGCTGTTTTGCAGGGAAAGCTGGGATGAGGAATCCTCCTTAGTTCTGCTGTTTGCTCCTCGTTTTTCGGGATCTTTCCAAGCCACAGCAGCCCAAAGTGCTGCGGGGTGGGAGGGCAAAGTCACCACCTCGACCCCTCGGGTGACAGGGACAGTGACCAGGGGTGACAGGACATGACACGAGGATGTCCCCGAGCCCAGACCGGGACTGGGGGCTCTTGGGGCTCTCAGGGCTCTCGGGGCCAAGGCTCGGTGGTGGCACCGCTCCGGGCCCGTTAACTGTCACAGCCAGAGCCTGGCACGGCCACCGGGGCCACCGGGGGGTGGTCACTCTGGAACACGGCCACTGGGGCCACTGGGGACACTGGGGCCACTGGGGACACGGTGGAGTGGTCACTCTGGAACACTGGGGACATGGCAGGGTGGTCACTCTGGAACATGGCTGGGTGGTCACTCTGGACCATGGCCACTGGGGCCACCGGGGACATAGTGGAGTGGTCACTTTGGGACACAGCGGGGTGGTCACTCTGGAACACTGGGGCCACGGTGGAGTGGTCACTCTGGA
>VZTT01028086.1:50420-64958 GCA_013400855.1 Buphagus erythrorhynchus | reverse complement strand
AAACCAAAACAAAACAGAAGGAAGCATCTCTAGCAGGACTGCTCTCAGGAAGACTTTGCTTGCTCAGCAAGATCCCTTCTGTGCATGTCCCTGGAGCCTTCATGTGGCATCTCATCACTTCTCTGGACTCCTGCACACCACCTACAGACCTCAGGGACAGTTAGCAAAGCACAGGTTCCCTGCTGAGAGTGAATGAGAGACTAGCTCTAGGAATAGTCTTGTCACCTAACTCACCTTTCCCTGTTGCCTTTTCAGCAGCCTCCCCCAGGGCAGAGGGGCACTGGAAGTGATCAAGGAGACAGGAGCCCTCCTGCTCTGGGATTTTTCCACTGCTACATCTGAGATCATCCCCAAGGCAAGCAGGTACGTCTTGAGACCTGCCAAAGAACACTCAGCTCTGAGAATCCGGACTGGTGAAGCCCTTGGGGCAGGTGCAAGGAGAATGTGGCACCTGGGCAGGATGGCAAAGCCCCTGCAGGCACTGCCTGGTCCCAGGGAGGACTAACAGCCTCCTTCAGTGCTGTGTCTTCACATCCTCCTGACAGTGGCCAACTGGAGAGCGTACAAGCGGAATGCCAATGCCTGTGTGTGCTGGCTAGCTGGCACAGAGAAGGTGGCAGCCACAGTCTGCTCTAATCAAGGCAATGTGTGGCCCCTTTTTCCCACTGGAATGCACTGAAGAAAAGGAGTGGCCAACAGCTGTTTTTCAGGCCTCAGGACAGATTTTACCCACCCACATTCTGTGTGAGGACCAGCACCACAAGAACAAGCTAATCTCCAGCTGATTATCTGAAATTCAGCTACATAGTTTGGCCTTCATGCTGGGCTTCAGCTCTTACCAGTACCAAATCTGAGATGAAAGGAAGGGTAAGAGGTTCTCCCATCTGCCATGAGCTGCCCTACAATATGTGTGCTTGGAGGATTAAACTAACTTGACTAATTTAAGGTAAAGTCGTGCTTTTTAAAAAGTCAGCTCAGAACAGCAAAGACAGATTTCAGTGAAATGCATGAGTAACTAAAGCAAATGCCAGTAACTGCTGGCACCCAGACAGCATTGGAAACGGGCAGTTTCTCCCAGTAAGCTCAGTTACTAATTAGAATGAATGATTTCATATACTGCCAAATCTTCCTGGTTTTATAGGGCTGTTCCCAAAAGTGAATGGAGATGCTGAAAGGCTTGATTTTTATTTTTCCCTTTCCACAGGACAATACAAATTCTTGTTCTAATGAAAACCTCCTCTCTCCATTTTGTGTCTGTGTTCATTGCTCTTTATACTCCAAAGACTTTTCACACAATTAGGAAGTGTGAATATTAGCAAGTCTGCCACTGCCTCTCTCAGCACACAGAGGTGATGCTTGTGCCTACCCACACCCAACCTCCCCTCAGCTACCTGGCCCTTACCTTTGCCGAATGGCTCTCATGACCTGGTGTGCCCCCTCGCCCTGGTACAGCCAGGTGTGCTGGCTGTTGCGCACCAAGTCACTCATCTTCACTTTCTGGCTTCCCATGTACTTGTGGAAATCACGGATATTCAACTGCTTGAACTCCTCCAAACTTAGCACACCTATGGGAACACAGGAAAAGCCACCTGACTCTGGTGCAGGTAATAGTTCTTGTGTCCTGTACTTGGAGAAACACCAGCTGAGGGCACTGCAGGAACTGCCTTCCTCACACAGACCCCAGTCTGGGTCCACTCTGTCCACCACAAGCTGCACCCCTTCTGCCCATGGCCATGGGCTCCAGCAATGCTCTCACCTGCAGCAGAGGACACAGAGCAACCTGCCAAAGTGAATTGTGCAGGGTCAGAACTGGGACAAGCAAAACACCATTTTAAACATTAAAAAGCTCCTGAAACACAAATCAATACATCAAAAGAGAGAAACAGACACTACAGTTCTGATATACAGAGGAAAGTCTGTGCCACCCAATGTCTTGAGGCTTATTACTTAGATATTTAAATCAACATGTTTAAGGACAGAGTGGGACCTCAGACCACATTTTCTATATGACCTTGCAGGGTAATTACGAAAAAGCCACACCCAAAACAAGCAGTACATTGTTCTGCACTTGTGTAATTGCAAAACATAAATGAGGAATGCATGACAGTATGGTCTTGCGTAAACAGAAATAACAGAAAAGCAAGAGGTATAAAGCAGTTTCTCCTAAAACAGGTATTTCTTGTTTGCACTCAACTGGAATCAGCAAGGTATGGACTCTTGTCTTTGTCAGCTTCAAGAAAATCCTCACATTTGTTGTTTCCTTGTTTTGGAGAAGAGAAGCCTTGCACAGGTCCCTGATACCAGCATGCAGTGCACTGCCCTGGGCTGCCCAGCACACACCATGGGCTGAGAGAGAAGCTCACTCAGGCAGTAAATCCAGTGCTACTGGATGCCAGCTCTGCTCCCTGGGCACCAGCACCCCCTGGCAGGAGGAAGGACTAGCCACAAGGGTCAGTCAGGGACAGTTCCTCAGGTGCCATGTCCTCAGGTAATGACCAAATGATCTACTGTTATTATTCCTAGTATCTCTCTATCCCCACTTCCCACTACTCCCCACAGTCTTTGATGACGCAGTGCTACATCCAGGTTGTGACCTGGTCTCTCAGTGTCATGTACCAATCTAACAACAGAGGGAAGCAGCACTCTGGAAGCAAGGTCCTGCCAATAGCCCTTTAACAGGACCTTTCATTTGTTAATGTCCAGAATGGTGGAAAAGCCACTGAGGACTCAGTCATACCCCTGCCAAGAATGCCGCCAGCCTGGAGGAGAGTTGCCCAGGGTGCCCTCCGGATATTTATGCATTCACACTGCTACTGCTTCAACTCCAAAGCAGCTCCTCCTGGGCAGCTCTCAATGCCAGGTCACTGGAAGAGAGTGTGTAGAGCCTGTGCATTCACTTAATTTGATTAGGAAATGGAGTGTTGCTTAATTGAGGCCACTCTAATTAGAGCAGCAGAGGTTAGAGTGTATGTCCGGACCAACAGGAGCTCTTGGGAGACCAGGGGCAGGAGGGGCAGAAGTGGCCTCATGGAATACAGAGAGGTTGTGTGGCAGAGAGAGGGGTCAGCACCAAAGGCTGACAGACAAGATCACCCCCACCTCCACTTACTCCACTTTCCCCTCACAGCGACATGGGCCTCTTGGCCTGCTGCAAGTCTCCCTGAAAACAGGGGGGCATACAATGTGTGTCTGAATATCTGCATCCCAGGTAACAAGAGCTCTGTAGTCAGAACCTGAGTGGTCTCTCAGACCATGGGAGCAGAAGCACAGCCCTAAGATCCTGTTACAGTAGGACATGAGCCAAGGCAGGTCTGACGGAGGAGAGGGAGTACAGAGTTGTGCTCTGGTCCTGCTCCAGCAAGATCCAAATCCAGGCAGTGGGACCAGTTAGGTGCTAGAGTGGTGATGCAGGGGCAGGAGTGCTGCAGTAAGAGGGTTACTCTGCATTTACTTCCCTGAGAAGGTGTTTAGGGCAGTCTAGTGCTACTTCCCTTCAAAGAATTCAGCTTGAGAAAAAGGCCTGGGCAGGGACACAGCTCTTGCTCTCCCCCACATGGCTGTGCAAGGTGTCCAAGGTGCTGAGGATGAAGGGGTTCCCATGGAGCTGCTCTTACCATTCCCATCAGGATCAGCTTTGACCGCTGTGTACATCTCCCGGATGTTTTCAGGGGTCATCCACCTGCCGTTCCCAAGTCGGGTATGGGTCAACACCTGAAATTCACAAATGGATCAAAAAAAAAGCACTGGTTTCTTGCACTCCTGAGACCCTAGAGATTCCCTGCATGAGGCCTGGCAGGATCTCCTCCACAGCACATCAGCCAGACAGGCATCGGCACATTTCTGCAGAAAGACGATTGCAGTGAGAATCATCTGGCAGCCACACACAGAGTGTTGCTGATGAGTGCTCTTATTTCCAGTTTAGGTCATGGCAAATGACTGCTGGGACTTGTTTAATCAGCCCTGAGGTGGAGAGAGCACAAGCTTTCTCTTGAAGGGAAAGTAAAGCTATTGATGATAAAAGTGTATGCTTTTACTTGTCCAAGTTAAGGGCTTGGAACAAAATTCTTCCCTTCAACATGTACAGAGAGATGCAGAAGCCTGAACAGCTCTCAGCAGGCTCTCACCTTCAGAGAAAGGAGCCTTGCCCTGGGCTATCACTGGCACAGCTTCCCATACTCCACAGCACTTGTGGTGCACAGGATGGTTTAGACTCCCAGCTTCACCTGAAATGGGAGCCTGAAGAGGGACACGTTTGAACTGTCAGTACCTTCCCTGATGCACCCTACCATACAGGGCAAAGGTGCTGAAGAGCTGTGGACAAGAGGCTTATTATCCCCCTCGGCTCATCAATAGGGGTGGCTTTGCTGGGGCTCTTGAATTTACAAAGTAAGTTCCCCACAAGCAGCACAAAGCAGGGCCTACGTGACAAACTCACTTCCCAGGACACACAGCAAGAGGCAACAATCCACAGCACAGGAACATTTTATCCAGCATCTTGAAAACACACAGTCCTGCCAAGGACTGTTGCTGTCTCCCAATAGCATGACAACTGCTGCACATTGCCCCAAAAACTGCCATTCTGAAGGCCAGCACAAATTTTGAGGCATAAAATTAAGCAAATTGTGATCAGTATATCCTGGGGTCTGGCCCCACCCAAGCACATGAGTAACCAAGAGAGCACCTGATGAGGGGATGTGCCAGAGGGGCCCCAGCAAACCTTCCCCAGTCTGTCCCACACTCTACCTCTTTGAGCTGCAGCTGCCCATCTTGATTGTGATCCAGCAGATTGAAAATGTCCATCTGGCTGATTTCAATCATTTCCATGGCTTCCTCATAGTCCTCTGTTGGTAGGATCTGGCTCTTCTGTAGCCCCTTTAGCTTTGCCAGGTGAACAATGAGCTTGCACTCCTCCTCTGTCAGGAAGTCAGGGATTTCTGCAGCAGAAGTGTGAGCAGCAACAGAGACTGAGGAACTGTTACAGTGGGATCCTATGCTGGTGGCAGGAGACTCAGGAAAAAAAATCAAAATAGGTAGGGGGGAAATTTAGGAATTAAGTTTGGGACATTCAAAAGCATCCACCCTTCTATCAGAAGAACTCTCAAAGAGCATACACCACACACCTGAGCTGCTGGAGGCAGGTATTTTTACAGCAGCAGTTCCTAAATGTTTGGATCCTGGGGTCAAGCCCTTAAAATCTCTCACAGATACCACAATAGACAAAGGAGTGAACAAACACGTGCATATCACTGCATATTACCATTTCAAAGGTGCCATGTGGATCACAGTCTGGGAACTGCTGCTTTACTGGAAGGGAGGCCAAAAATCTTTACAGTGGGCAGTGGTGATGGCCAGGGTTTCAGACGTCCTTGTTCTCATGTGGAGAGGATGGCACTTTGCACAAAACCAAATCCCTTTCAGGAAATCACAGCACAGTGCTCTACTATGAAACTCAAACAGGAGAAAAATTCTAACTTACTCCCACTCATTCTCTTGATCCCCCACTAAAAATGGTCTTCTAATGCAATATTAAAGAGGAAAATACTGGACATGGAGGATGCCAGGCTTCATATCCAGGCATCTCCAGCTTTCCTTTGCAGCACAAACCCAGTAGCATTCAAGCAATTCCACAATCCCAAGCAAATTAAAGTGCAGAGAAATCCACTGATGACCATGAGCCTAGGAGACTTCTAGCTGCATGGTACACTGAGCATGCAGTTGGAAAGGTCCCATTCCAGAGCACAATTACACTGTGGCCAGGAGGTTCAGAGGATCCTCCTGGCTGGTGTCTGTCACAGCTATGGTGACCTTGTTACTAGCTGCTGAGACTTTTGAAAAGGGAAAGAAAAACCACCAATGCAGGACAGGTTAAGTGCTCCTAGACCCAAGGTCCTGCTCTCCAAATTGCAGCTCCCAAGAGCTCCTGCAGGTATGTGCCAAGGACACATTATAGATCAGATACAGCAGCAATCCTCAAATGGAGGGAAAAAATTAATTACTTTCATGACCTGAAATCAACCCTATCGGCTCAAGCTGTCAATAAACAGTTGGCTTCCTGCTAAGCACAGCCAACCCTGTAGAAAATGAGCTGTTCCTGGGAAGCCCCAGGAACACAATGCAGCCAGTTGTACCCGTAACACACTCCAAGGAAACAATTTCCGCCACAGGCAGCACAGGGTCCTTGTGCCAGAGGATGCTTCAAAGCTGGAGCTTCTACTGACCAGTTTGAACCTCATGGCACAGCACCAGGTCCAAATGAACCATTGTGCACTGGCAACCAACGCCCCCAGTATTTCCAGTTCCTCAAACCAGGCTACAATAATGATGGCTTATGGAACCTTAATTACGTGCTGGAGGAAGGACAATTCCACTCTTCAGTGGTAGTAACGGGATTTCAGACTGAAGTAGGAATTCTGTTAACTGGAAAGCATGTGCTCACGCAGGTTGCAAGGTGAGGGGGTTTCCAGCTGAGTGCTGCCAATCCCATCTGCAAACAACTTGGCTCCACAGCTGCAAATTAGTTCCTCTCTGCCCCCAGCTCTCCGAAACAGTTAACTTGCGGCTGTGAGACCATCCTATCTCCCTGCCTGCTCAACAATAGATCCAGCTAAACAAATGCCTCCTAATTGACTTTAAGCAACACTTGATTGCTTTTACAAAAAACAAAAGAGAGGAAAACATTAGGGTTTATGAAATAATGACTAATCCTGGAGCAAGAGAAAGGGGATGGGTTGGAGCACTGGTGTCAAACAGAGATTCAATCTTGGCTGAAAGAGCCCCAAGACACATGGGCCAAGTCATTCATCCCTCCCCAACTGCCCTCATTTCCACACCTGCTGATCTAAGCCAAACCCCTGCTAAAATACAAACAATCGGGGCCGCTGGCAAATGAAAATTGGAGCATTGTCTTCCCCATGAGGGCTCTGAAAGGGCCGAACTTAATGAGGATGGATTGACAAAGAGGTGGCTCGTAGGCTATAAAAGGCATTCCACAGTCAGGAGCAGCTCAGTCCGGGGTGTGCTGTCGGTTCACTTGCTCCAAGCATGGTCACGTCCCCTCGCAGGCACCCCTCGAGGTTGGGTGGCCCGTGGCTCCTGGGTCTCCTGGCACGCCTGCTGCTCTGGGGCTCTCCAGGAGCCTGGGCGAGCTACCTGAGGAGATCCTCCAGCTGCATGCCCATCCCACACCGCATGGCCCTGTGCTATGATATCGGCTACTCTGAGATGAGGATTCCCAACCTGCTGGAGCATGAGACCATGACAGAAGTCATCCAGCAGTCTTCCAGCTGGCTGCCCTTGCTGGCCAGGGAATGCCACCCAGACGCTAGGATTTTCCTCTGCTCCCTCTTTGCACCGATCTGCCTGGACAGGTAAGATGCTTTTATGAGTTATTTCAGCTGTAACAGTTAACTCCCTGCAGGAGCACAACCACATGTGCCTCCTGAGAGAAAATGTGATCTATGTGCATTCTATGTGATCCGAGCAGTCCCCAAAAAGCAGTGCTGGTGCTCTTGGCAAGGGACAATTGGATTACTCAGCAGGGAACATCCCTCTGAAAGCGAAACACGATCATTTTATATCACAGTGAAATATGTTCCCTCTCTGGGATTCTTCTGCTCTCTCACCCCAGGCACGGCTGTCACATGTTGCCACTGATGCCACATGCCAGCCCCTCATACACTGCAGTAGCTGCTGGCACACACTAGCTTCACTTCCCACCTCCCGTGCAGCCCCTCACCCCAGCTCCTGCCCTGAACACAGAGTTTCTCAAATTCCCAACTGTTTCCCAACAGTTCTAGCAGCAGAAAGAAATCCCCCAGTTTTGAGGTGCAGTTCTTAAAGTACAGAGCTGCTAAGGAAATTTGGCGTGTAATCAGGCACTTGTAAAGGTAAGCAGTCTTTGCACAGCTAGAGAAGATCCCTAAGGAGGTGAAGGGCTTCTGGCAGCTTGCCTCATCCCTCCTGTCCTCAGAAATTCCTTGCTTGCTTCTGGACATGAATGATCAAAAAAAAGTCAAAGATCCCCAAATTGCGTGCTAACCCTTCAACACAGCCCCATGCAGCAGCAGTGGTGCTAGAGCTCGGCCCTCAGCCTCCTGCCAGGCACACGGAGGTGCTGAACACTCATCCCCTCCCCAGGCTCATCTATCCCTGCCGCAGCCTCTGTGAAGCCGTCAAGAGAAGCTGTGCGCCCGTCATGGCTTGTTACGGCTATCCCTGGCCTGAAATCCTGAACTGCAACAAGTTCCCTGCAGATCATGAGCTGTGCATTGCAGCAGTCTCCATGGATGAAAATTCCTCTAGCAGGAGAAGTAAGAGTTTTTTTCTTTATATTTTTTCCCTTATGTAACACTGAAAGCTCAAAAGGATGATCCTATGACTTGTTTCTATTCTGTATATTTCTGGTTTTAAGCTGTATTTAAAAAAAAAAATACAAATTCTAGTTTTGTTCTCTCCGGGAACTGTGTCTAGAAAATTAGCATAACATTGACTGTGGCTTGTTCCTCTCTCTGCTGTATTCATTAGCTCCCTGGGTGCCATCAGACCCCAAAGGGTTTGGGGCAAGGGTAAGGAAAGGCTGCAAAGCCTCCGGCCCAGGCACAGTGGGAGAGCTCATGGAGTGCAGACTCCCAGCAGCGAGATGTGCTTCAGTGGAGCTATGGAGCTGCAGTCCCGATCCTTCAGCTGTGTCTAGGGCTTAAAACATGCAAAAAGAAATGTTTTGCAAGCCTTCTCTCTAAACATTAGAAACACCAGGAAAGGACATGAGCCTCTGCAGACATGAGTTACACAGGAAAAAAGTCTGTCTGAAGGACTCAATTAACACCCAGAAACTGATGAACACTGGGGGAGATTCAAGAGCAGTTAAGGGGAGAACAGACATTTCAACATCATTTCAGCATCACTGGATGAGTCTGGCTATAGCACTGGAAATTTTGCTGTTTTATCCAAATTAGGAGATCTTCATTAAGCATTTTCACTGCTGCTTTAACATGCTGCAACACACACAAGCCTGAACAAAGCACGACAAGTGGTGTCTGCCCCAGTCACAGGAAGGAGAGTCTAACATTTCCCACCCTGCCTGTCTGAGGTATCTCTCCAGGGCCAGGGTAGCTCAGGAAGAAGCTACACAAAGAAACAGCAACCCACCACTTGCAGATCTAAAAATTTCATTGTATCTTTTCCAATGAAGCTTAACAAGGGTGTTATAACCTAATTTCTCTTGCAGCAGTGCCCCGAGCCAGCTGCAAGGACTGTGAGCTTGAGGAGGCCAGCACTGCCAGGGAGATCCTAGAAAGCCTCTGTGCAAATGATTTTGGTGAGTACTCTCCTTCTCCTCTCAACTGCTGCCATTCCCTTCAGCAGCCAGGCAGTGGCATGGACAGAAAATAGCTTTGCCATAACATACTCACTTGGACAAACTGCAGCTTTTACAGCAGATCCCAGGGATTTTCAGTTTCCACCTTACCTGTGAGGTAGCAGGAGGGCCCAGCTCCTGGCAGCACTGAAAGTGAACACCTGATTTATTCTGTGGGCTCTGATTTGGTTTTGGTCTGTGACTGCTAAAAAAAAGCAGTACTTTGGTTTTCCCTTACAGACAAACATTTCAATCAATGCCTATAAGAATCTTTAGCAAATTCCATGCCAGTTATTTCAAACTTTAATAGTGTTGTTCTAGTATTGTGAGTCTCCCTCTTCTAGCCCAAGCAAGCAGCAGCACTGGCTCTGCTCAATCAGATGACAGGAGTTTTCAAGATACTACCCTGCATTCAGGCACACATACAGAAAAATAAAGATATTTTCAATAAAAGAAAAAAGTTGCAAATCCTGAGCCGCTGTCAGTCATGTGACTTCCTGAAATCCCTGCTCAGAGAAAAGTCAAGTAATTTGCACAAGATCAGGACTTTGATGTATCTGCTTGCCTGTGCCCATGATTCCTCCAGGGTTTCTGCTGTGGTGCTGATACATCTTTGTCACTCTTAGGAGGGAAATTGAGATTGAGAATTGAGAAGGATTGAGGAGGTCTTTTCTCCCAGGTAACAAGAACAAGAAGAAATGGCTTCAAGTTGCAAGGGAGAAGTTCAGATTGGGTAATAAGAAATATTTCTTCACCAAAAGAATTATCAAGCACTGGAACAGGCTGCCCAGGGAAGGGCTTGAGTCACCATCCCTGAAGGTTTTTGAAAGACATGTAGATGTGGCACTGGAGGACATAGTTTAGTGGTGAACTGGGCAGTGCTGGGTCAGTGGTTGAACTTGATCTTTGAGGTATTTTCCAACCTAAATAATTCTGTGATTCTAAGAACAGTGTTCAGTACTGGAAACTAACCTCAAATGAGAACTTTTACAAGTTCACCGCAATTGCAAAAGCTTGGACAGATACCTCCCCACAATACAGAGACAGCAGAGAAGCCTTGGGCTGGCTCTGTCTTGAAGTAGATAAGAGCTATAAAGAGTAAACAGAACTCACAGCTCTTTTTCCAACCCCTGCAGCAGTGAAAATACGAATCCTGAGGAAGAACACCACCACCACTATCTCGGACTTCGACCTGGACCCCTCCAAGGTGGAGGTGCTGAAGCATGGCCCGCTCCTCAGAACTGAAATCCCTGCCAGGCTCCAGCAGTGGCTGGACATAGATGCCACCTGCGCCCACAACATCATGAGAGGCACTCAGGCAGGGGTCTTCGTTGTAAGTGGTGAAGTACAGAGTGACAAAGTGGTGGTGAACAAGGCCTATGCCTGGCAGAAGAGGAACAGGAACCTGCACCAGGCAGTGAGGAGGTGGAAACATCACCGCTGCCCTGAACAGGCAGGATGGAAGGTCTGAAAAATCTCAATTCCAGCAATAAGAAACTGCTCCCTTCCCTATGGCTAGAAAACTCCTTTCCCTGGCAGTTGGTGTTTTGGAGATGTACAGTCATATTTCTAGGTGATTTGAAGCAGTCATAGCGCACAGATAGGGCTTCACTACAGATCATTGTTTTACCAAGACAGAGCTTAAGGATGCAGGTTTGACATGTTCCTCTCACAAGGCTCTGTAGATCCAGGACGTGCTATGTTCAGCCTTGTCTAGGATCCAGTATCACAACCAAACTTAACTATGCAGGTGAGGACAAACCAGAAGAAACCTTTAATAACAGTTCCTTCTAGTTGTCATTATCAGAGCTGGTATTTCAGATTCATTATTTGACCCTGAGACATTGATGCTGTACAAGTGCCTGCTTGCTTTCTGTCCAGAGATTACATGAAAGTCTCCCTGATTGTGAAGTGATACTTTTTATGTAATGGAGCAAATACTTTACTATTGAACAGTCTGAGGTAAATTAACAGGAAGAGGAACCCACCCCAACTATGCCCAGCCCCTTAAAAACTGCATGCTGAACTCTGCTCGAGTCAGACTGTCCCTTCAGCTTCCTGCACTGAGAGTTGATGAGCATCCACACACGCAAAAGGAAACAGCCATTCTCAAGCAGGAAAGGCACACAGCAGATAGCTGAGGGTTTCTACATAACAGGGAAAACTATTTTTCAACATCAGAAATTCAGTGTGGATCAGAAGATTCTGGTAATTGGGGATATCACAAGAACCTTGAGAAAAGCAGAGCATGAATGAGACATCAGCTGTTCGAAATTCTGCTTTGGTGAACAGCAGCTTTGCTTGGAACTTTGCTTGGGAGGTGAGTCCCAGCCCCAGTACAGTAGGGTATTGCAGTTTTGATATGGGAGCAGGGGAGAAACCTTCCATAGCTGCCTGGCCTTCCACCTGTACATGAGAAAGATAGAAAATATGTGAAATCTCAGTCTCACCAAGTCCTCTGCAGCTCACTCTCTCACTCAGGCAGGACTGTCACTTCTTTGCAAGGGTACACACTGTGGTCCAGACCACAGAGCAGAAAACAGCAAATCCCCAAATGAGGAAAAAAGTCAGATTTCTGCTGCCTAACAAAGCACTGTCCATGGAAAGTTTTCTATATTGGTTTAAACCTGTGGCTGAAATGAAAAAAAACAAAAAACCCAAAACAAGCGGAAAAAACAGCCTTTGGGAGGAATGCTTTCTGCCTTGTTGGTGATGCCTGCAGCGTTGGCCATGCAGAGGCAGCCGGTCTGCTGGAGACACATCGGTCTGCTGGAGACACATTGCCTCCCCGTGTTCACAAGGAACACCAACAACCCACGCTGCGGGCTCCTCCTCACACTGCTGCGGGCTGAGACAAGCGCTCAGACACACACACTGCAATTCAGCTGCGCCCTGACATTTGTGCAGTGATTACTTCTCTTCCCTGAGGCTCAGAAGAAAAACACAGACAAATTTCCTATCTTTATTCCTGCCCACTGTCTTATCTTAGAAACTGCTGCCCAATCCACAGAATCTGCTGTCAGGTGGTCCCTGCAATGGCAGTATCTTCTCAACAGACCGCATTTGAAAAACAGAACACATAAAAGCTCTGAAGGTTGAAAAGGCTTTGTCTGATTTGTTTTCCATTAGTAGGGCTATTTGATTAGTAGTGTTTTCCAACTGAAAACTGCACAGATGGTCTGACTTACAAGCTTTAGAAATGATGCCTCGTAGCCAGAGGGGGGAAAAAAATAGGGCAGGGATTTTTTATAGCTCCATAAAATACTCTTGGGGTTCCATGCAGATGTGACTTACCCAAAATTAAAAACCAAACCTAAAGTTTCCCTACAGTGCCCAGACCATGTTCTGAAGCCCAGAGAACATATTACATCATTCATGAGTGTCTGCTGCTGTGGTCCACTGCAGCCTGCTCTGCTGAAAGCAAAGAGATGACAGACCAGGCACTGTTTCCTTAAATTTGCTCTTGTATGCTGCAGCATTTCATGTTAAATCCCCAGAAACTCGAGTCTTTGCTAAGGGCTTCTGTATTTGCCAAACACAACCAAGTTAAATACATACTTCCACCAATTTAAGCAACAGAGATGCAATGAATTAAGTTTTTTTAAACCAGTTGAATTAGATTGGTACAGCTTGCATAGATAGAGAAGTCTCTGGAAGTCTTTTAAAGTCAGAGCTGGCTCCTGGCAGGTTCATCTGGGAGATAAGAACCGTCTTGTACCTTGCAGTTTCTAAATAAGGGACTTCTTATCGAAGGACAAAGGAGAACAGACTTCATGGCATCTCAAATGGTGAATGTCTGTCAGTGTCTGTGATGGCATCCTCAGGGAGCAAAGCTTCCCTCAAAACCAATGGAGGTGCTGGAACAAGAAGCTAAAAATTGCAGGATTAGTGCTGCCAGGACAAACCTGCCTTTTATCATTTTCAGCACCTTCCTTGCAGGCCAGGACCAACTGTTTCACTTCAGTGGTACTAGAAAGGCAGGGAAAGAGGAAACAGGAGTTTTCCTGACCATGGTTCTGGTAATGACATTAGTTTTGTGATGCTATGGGGTTATCAGCTCCAGGTTGGTGTGTCTGTTTAGTGAATGTCAGACAGAAATCCACTAAAAAATTAATGGTGAGGTTTTCAGTGTATACAATCTATTTGGAATCAGAAAAAATCTCTCTATTTATATTATTGAGAAAGCATCTGAAAGATTATCGATGCTGTCTTTTCAGAAACAACAAGTTTCCTCTGACTTAGCAATAGTAGGAATTTTATAATGATTGATTCCTCCCCTCAAATTGTTTAGCTTATTGTCAGTGGCTTTCCAGAACACAGAGTTCAATTAGTGAGACTGGACCAGTGACAGCAACACATCACAGAAAGGTAAAGAAGACTTAAAACATCTGAAATGCAGATGTTGTGTATCAGAGAAGCCAAAAATAAATCTAGAACAGGACACAAAATGGTGGAAGACTTTAAATCTATCAATTCTCCTGTTACTCATTTCCTCACTGCTGAAGCATCAATACTAAATATGCTTTTTCATAATTTATTAACAGAAGTTTGAGTATCTCTTGTCCTTTCCTTACACTGAGCAGCTTCTTCAAGGTTCTTGCCAGTGATCTGCTGTCCATTCCTAGTATTTTACAGAGAACCTGAAAAACCTGGAAAGGTTAACCTTCCAAATTCTTCAAAGTGGGCCATCCAGAACACGTAACCTCTGCGAATTTTGCATCAACATACCTTAAACGAAACCACACTCTATTTAACTCAGCCCCAAGGAACAGCAGCACAGGGAGGTGATGCCAACACGCGGGAAGTCATTTTCCCCCGAGTGGGTGTAAGACAGCGGCGCTTGTCAGACAGACAGACAGACAGACACACACACACCTCGCTCCGCCGCCAGGGCGGAAACCCCCCCGTTACCGGCGTGCCCGGGCCCGGCAGCAGCTGCCCCGGCGGGGCCGGTACTCACCGAACAGGAGCGGCTTGAGGCTGAGGGTGCGCACAGCGTGGGCCCTGCCGGGCACCAGCTCCACCCGCTGCGTGTGGCCCACCTGCGGGGAGGGGAGAGCAGCGGTCAGCGCTCAGCCGTCAGCAGCCCCGGCCCCGGCCCCCGGTCGCGGCCTTGCCTTGATGCCCTCGAGGCGCGGGAGGGCGCGGGCAGGCGGCGGCGGCGGCGGCGGGGGGGCGGCGGG
>VZTT01028086.1:37265-50369 GCA_013400855.1 Buphagus erythrorhynchus | reverse complement strand
CCGCCATCGCCCCGGCCCGCCCGGCCCCGCGTCACCACGGCAACGGCCCGGCGGGCGCTGCGTCACCGCGGGGCGGGGACAGCGGGCGGGGACAGCGACACCGGCCCCCGCCCCTCCCCGTCCCACCGCTAAAAACAGCCAGGACACCGCCGAAGTTAGAAAGTCACAATTTATTTCAAATAAACCACGGGCACACCTCTGGCAACCGTCTCCCGGGCGGTTTCCGCCGCCCCTGCCCCTCTCTGGTGCCTGCGAAGAAAAGCGAGGGGTGGGAGCAGTCCTGTGCCCTCCCACACACCTCAACACTGTCCCACAACCCCAACCAGCCGGGGCCGAGAAAGGAATTCCCAGAACAAGTGCCTCATTTAAAAATAAAGTTCTATTTTTCACCTGCTTAAAAAGTCTAAAATTTAGAGTGCAAGACTATAGTACAGAAACCTCCTGCTGCCCCGTCTGCGGGCGGGCACAGAGACTTCGCTGCGCAGGGCAGCAGTCATGCAGTTTATGGTGTCAGTAGAAAACGTTTTGTTATAGTCTGGGAAGCCTGAGGACGAATAGAGATGAGGCAGCCAATGCACTAACACAAGCGAAGCCCAAAGAAAAGAGTACCAGATGCAAGGATGGAGAGGTGTCGGGCTGGCGCAGGAGCTGGAAACAAGTGCAAAAAAGAAAGAAGAGAGCAAACATTCCACATCTGTAGCAGTAACGCATCAAAGGGAAACTTGTATGTCACAATTGATAACTCCTGAGCCACTTTTTATTACCTACATCCATATAACCTTGCTAACTCAAAAAGGGCCATGTACTTATTAGAGGGGGAAAAAATGGTGTTTTCTTTTGGTGTTGAGAAACCCCATGTCCTTCCTGTCACCTGCCTCCTGAGCAGTGTCATTCACCTTATACACAGAGCCAGCAGCCCCTGTGCCCTGCACATTTAGTCTTGAAATCCATGACTTTCTGTGCAACACCAATACAGAAGTGGTCCTGCCTGGGCTGCAAAAGCAAGTCCTGTTGTTTTCCCAGAGTATGGCAATAGGATCTGTGGGTGCAACCCAGGACTTTCACCACTTTCAGAAAGGATGTTTTGTTTAAAAAATAAATGAAATCGTTGACAAAGCTCTAGTTTCAGAAAACTTGAAAGATTTAGTGGGTGCACTGTGCAATCCCTAATACTGTTCCTCAGCCAAGCATCTCAGCAGCCTGTTCAGTAAGCCTGGCCACAGCTATATGGTCTGGCTTGTCTACAGAAAAGGATTCATAGCAAAATATTTTGTGGGGGCATAGAAGAGGGAGGGAAGGAAGGAGGGAAGGAGAGAGACAAAACCTCATTCTCATTTAGCTCAAAGCTGGACAATTATGTAACAGAAGAGAAAATTCTTTGAGCTTAGGAAATTCCACATACTTGTTCTGCAAAGGGATTAGGTGTTAAGATAGTAATGTTTAGACAACAAGAACACAGCTTTTATCCTAATCAGCACTTTGCACATTACATTTTTAAAGAATAGTTTGAACATTGGTTCTATTCACTGCAAACTGCTGGGTCTCAGCAAACCTTCCCCCCTCTACTATCCCTTCCCGTGGAAGCAGCATGCCAAGACAATAATTTGCGAAGGGGAGAGGAAGAGAGACTGACCTCTAGGATGTATCATGAGGAGGGCACAGAGAAGCTGCTGCTGGGTGCGGAGTAAGGAGTGAAGGCAAGAGACTGGAACAAGGTCAAGAGTGGCTGGAGCAAGGTCAAATCTATAGCTCCAGCCTTGAGGGGAGCCAGAGCAGCACAGAGCAGGAACATAAGGAGCCATGGCTATGGAGATCTCTTGCACAGCAAGCAGTGCTGCTCCCAGAAACCACAGACCCCTTCCCTGCCCTGCTCCCTGACTCCAGCCATCTCTCCACAAGCCTGCCTTGCCTTCAGCTGCTTCTGCTGTAACACTCACTCCATGGCCAGCAGCTCCTCGCAGTGCATTCCCTTGTTCCCTGAGGATAGATCCCACACCAGGGACAGGAGGGAGGAAGGTAAAGGCCTCTCAGTTTGAATTTTCTACTGTGTACAGCAAGCATGGCCACAGGATTAGCTCCTATGACAGATACTCCTTGGTTAAACTAATTGTTTAAACTAATGCATCAGTCTTGATAAAATCTACGAGCCCAATTACACCTGCTGCAAATACCTGGGGTCACATGTCTCAGGTACATGAAAGAGGCTCCAACAGCAGAGTTAGCTTATTCTGACACACAGGAATTTAGCACTTTTCCCCCCTCCAGTTTAATCTTTATCAAGTGACATTGCATAAAAACAATACAGGGATGCATCAAAGGCAACACTTTCAAATACAGCATAGAAGAGAATCCCATGAGTTCCCCACAGAGGTGAAAATTTCCTCAGATCAGACTCCAGCTGCACCTTACTGGCTGCAAACAAGCTCCTGGTGCAAGTGACACAGATATCTGTGAAATCCTAGTATGTGGCCTGCTTCCTGTAGCAAACAGGCAAGAGTCAGCATTTAAGTAACCTTTTTCATGTTAACCCCTACTAAGATGAACTAGGTTTTCATATTTTTATTTTAGTGTATATTTTACATTAGAAAAGAGAATGTTAATAAAAAAAGCTCCACATGCTCCTAACAATCAATTTTCTGATAAGTTCCCACCAGCATCAATACTAATATACAAATAAATTAATTTTGATAGTTAATTTTCTGCCTGGCTTGGTGCAGGCTCTGCACAAGCAGTGCACCTGTATTCAAGTGCCCGTCCACATTGCCAACACGTGCCAGGGAGTGTGTTGTACATAGTATTTCCTCCTCATAATGTAGTGGTGTTTAGTCTCACTTTGATGAACGAGATCAATTTTTCTCAGCCATGCTACCCAGCAGGCACAAATAATCTTTATCAGGCTGCATGGCACTGTTATAACATGGTTTCTTTCACTCTGCAAAAGCCCCAAGCCTTGATTAACAACTGTATGCTACTACTCCCTCATCACTCACTTTGGCAATACAACATCCTCCCCACAAAAACAAGTAAAGCAAAAATCTACATGGAAGACCTAAAATTCATCAAATGCAGAATCTGATTTCTCTCAATTTCTCTCAAACTCAGGCAGATCCCCCAATGTTAGCCCAGTCTGTCCCCTGCAATTCCTCTGTTTGCTTTTGTTTGTGTAGCTGGATTTTGCACAGCTGATTCACAAGAAAAAAAGATGTCATCATACTGAAAAAAGATGTGATCATACTGAATCACAGCCACTGCTGGTACTGTCAGGCCAGACACAGCAGCAGCCACCCTTAACACCAGCCACTCTCCTCATGCAATGTCAATGCTGCAATGCCCTGGTTAAAAGAGCACTGGAAAATCTAGCTGAGATATTTTTTAACCTCCTTCAGTGACTAGGAGGATTTTCAGGTCAGAGGAAGGGAGAGGGAGAGGGGGAAAAGCCCATTAAATTTACAAGCAGATTAAGGAAAAACACTCCACTGCCAATTTATTTTTAAAAAGGGTTTTGTGTTATTCTAAGGTTTGTCTGTATAATTGTACAACCGTTGAAAATTACATAAACTGTAATGATCTAACACTATTAACAGCCATTCAGAAAAAAACTCCCTCCCCTTCTGAAACCATCAAGGGCAGGAGGGATAATGGCCCAGGAAATACGCCAATCTGAGCTCTGGCCTCTAGCCTGGCAGAAACAGAAACAGAAAGATAAGAGAACAAACTGGACTAAGAGGTGGTGTTTGCATGTGTCTGACTTGCAAGGGGAGGGGGTGGCTTTGTCCTTGGCCGTGTTCTCCCAGAGGCAGTGCCTGCTTATCCTAGTGAAGCTACCATCACTTCACTCGCTGCTCTCACCCCTGCACTGTCACTTCCTCCTCTCTTATGTGTCATGGAAGTCTTTCAGCAGGGTTCTCCGTCTCTGCTCTGCTATGTGCATCTGATTCTCTAAGTCCTGGTAAAAGAGAAGGTACAAACTGTTAGCATAAAATCCATGGAGAAGATCTTGTTTTCCTGAACTCCAGCTTGAGAAGCATCAACCATCACACACTTCATGCACACTCTGGATTTCAAGATCCTCTTCTTTTTTATGTGGGCTCCCTCTGCAGTTACCTGGCACCTGCTCTGTCTAAAATGCTACACACTTAAGAGAACTGCTTTTCACCAGAAGGCTGCATGCAGTCTCCTCCAGAGCTCCGTGGGATATGCAGGAATCCCCGCAGCCCTCCCTCCTCTCCCACAAGGCAGTGAGCACTCTGTTTCTACATCATCTTCTGGCTAAAGGTGGTTTCTGGATCTAGTTTCTCAGAACCCTCACTTGACAGGCTTAGTGCTCCTGCAGAAGTGTTAAGCCAAACAAATAAAATCTGGCCAACAGGCTCAAGCAAGCAGAACACTCACCCCTCTGTCATAGCTGTCTGCTCGCTCCACCTTCCATGACAAATTTTCAATTTCAGCTTCCAGCTGGGCCTGCTGATATTCAAACTGCAAAGAGCAAAATAAGAGACATCAACAAGAAACTAGTTTAGTGGAGCAGCTTCATTACACTTGAGGAGCAGACAAATGTGTTTTGCTGACAGCAGTGCTGGCAGAGCAGGTTTGTGTCTCCTCCTTATCCACCTTCATCTACATGGGATCACCCCTTCTGGGCATTTCTTGTGTAAGCACTCCCCAGCCTGCAACACTCAAAATTAACCCAGTCAGCCTAAAAACTGCACGTGACAAAGTCTCTCGTAATTCAGCTTATTTTACCATAAACAGGAACAAAATGCTCTCATAAGCAACTCTTCAGGCAGTGTGAAGGGACTGTTAACCACTGCTGGGAGCAGCAACTTGCTCCACTAGCACAGTCAGATCCAGAAGAGAACATCTATCCACAGCCTGAGAGAACATATGATGCCATGAAGACAGATTCTATAACAGATTTTACAGGACAGCTGAGTCAAAGAAAAAACTCTTCACTGAATTCAAGGTTATTTTTGTATTTTTTAGCCCATGAGATGCACCAAGCCAGCAAGGAACTTATACTAGGAATAAAAAGCAAAGCTACACCCTGATCCAAGGAAAAGCTCTCCTCCAGCAGCTCTTCACAGGAAATATGGCCCACAGCATTGTAATAAATCTTACCAAGACATAAATGCACACTTCCAGCCTCAAAACATTCTGGATAAATGGCTTGTTAGTGAAAAGTGCAGTGAAGTCCCCTGGGAAAATAATGTAGTGTATAAGAGGACAGAGCTGCTGGTTGACTTGAAGTGAAGAAGAAAGGTGCAACCCCACCTATTTATCCTGTCTGTCCTTACCTCAAACTCAGGACTAATATTTTAGACACTGCTCAGCTCTGGAATTCAGCCCAGCATGCTGCCAGCTCTACCCCAAAGAGTTATCAACAAAAAAAGGAGCAGAACATCTTACCAGCTTCTTTCTAGGACCAGACTCCATGTAGTAGGCATATGGATATGTGTACTGCAGGGTATAACGACACTGTCCAAGAGTAGGAGGAAGAGAGAGAGAAAAGGACAGAAGTCTCAGTCTTGGAAGTCAGCACAGTCACATTTATGCAATCACTACAGGCCAAGATGCTGCCTCCTGACAACTGGACACTTCCTGGTAGACTTCCCTATACCTTCCTTGGAAGAACTCGAGCAGGTCTGTGTATTGTGGAGTATGACTTCACAGAGGTCACTTCTAGATGATTTTTGCTTAGTTCATGTCCTAGACCAGAAGTACTGTCCCACAAAACCACAACTCTTAAATTTCCTTCCTTACTTGGTGCTATGAATTTAGCATTCTGGCATGTATTCCCTTCTCTGTGCCAAACAAGACACAATTACCCACCTTTGCAAGTAGTTTTGCAGCATTCTGTAGGTATTGCCAATCTATCCACGTTCCCAAGTTGTTCATAACTCTTTCTTGGATTTTCTCCTGGATTCGTTGGTATGTCTGTGCCTCCAGCTGTAGGCTTTTATTGTGATTCTCCCACTGCAAGGGGTGGGGAGACAGGAAAAGGAAAAAAATGGTATGAGAACAGAGTCCTACTGCTGTAAAAGCACAAGCTCTAGCAAGCAGAAATTGGAGTGGGGTAGGAGTCCAGCAAGGCAAGACGTGCTGTGGGAAAGAATGGCAAGGTAGCACCTCCAGTAGCAAGTGGTGGAGGCTGTAGACAACAGACTGACAGCAGCAAGAGCAGGGAACAAACCCAGCTCCTCCGAGTGGGAATGCCCTCTGGTCACACAGTGGCGTTGTGTCTAACAAGGGGGAAAGTCATGGTGAATCCTCTACTTAAAGGATTTCTATAGGAAGGTCAAGAGTTTAAATTAACATTTGACATGGGCTCAGTGAACTCCAATATCCATGTGCACATCATAAGTATGGCTATTTCCCAAAGCCTGTTGGTCTGGAGAGCCATGAATGAAGACATTTATTTTATGACAGGACTTGGGTCATGCTGTGAAGAATAAATGCATTTTAATGGGGAAACTGAAACGCAGCAGTATTTAACCTCTACCACATTCTCTTCTAGAGATGCTGCTGTAGAGTTGCTCTGCATGGCCAGGTGCATGGAGCCTGCTGTGTGGACAGAGATGCTCTAACGGCAACTTTTAAAAATGTGATTACATTAAATTTTAGTAAAACTTTGCTACAGCCAATGGAGCATTGAACATGGTAGAATTTATTTAGTTTTTATCTGTATAAAGACATATTGCAAGGAACAGAAGTTCCCCAGTTCTGAAAGGAAATGATTGGAGCAATATCTATCTACTGCAGCACCACTCAGCCTGCAGGTACATGGTACAGTGGCACACAGATAATACTGATTTTCTCTAGCACTAGGGAATATAGGAGTGAATATGATTTGCTTTGGGTATGACATCACTGGTTTGGATGGAACTTTCAGGGCAGGATTTTGAGTGAAAAACAACACAGCCTGAAAATTCTGCACAGATTCTCTTTGGGCAGTTTCTTGCACGGAGATTGCTGGCAATGACCTTTGCACCAGGCAGGGAGCATTAAAAGGCTACAGCAGCTCTGGCCAAAGAGATGTCTCCTACCCTCTCAAAATAGAACAAGTACTTCTTAAGGGCCTCCCTGGCCTGTGCTTGCTGACTCTGGTTTACAATATCAGGATTCTCTTTGTACCGACTGCATTCGTAGTACTCGCTGCCATGAGTCTTCCAGTCTCCCAGACACATCCAGCAGAAGTCTGCAGAAAACAGCAAAAAACTCACTGTGATGCACAGAAAAAACCTCTGAGAAAGAAAAACTTCAGGAGTCAGAGCCTATCTGTGTTCAGATACTTCAGCTAAGCCAAGAAACACACACGTTTTGTATCATCTTGCAAAACAGAACTCAACAGTGAGCCAAAAATACCAGCCTGCCTTGAAGATTTTAATTGCACAGCCTCTCATTCAACTATGGAAAGTAAATCTTGAAGTTCTGCATCCTGTGCACCAAAACCACTGGCAGAACTGCACTTGCACCCTGCACATACTATCACTCTGGGTTAGAGAAGAAGCTGCCCGTCTCTTTTGTGATTTGCACCCTCCCCACCATGGGCACATTGCCCCATGCAAACCTCTGTCTGAATAAAACACAAACAATTGGATCCAAAAATGAACTAAGTAATGCAAAAGAAAGTCTGCCCTCAGTTCTCTCCAGGAGGGAACAACCCAGGTAACATCAGATGTCAGTGGTTTATGACAGTTCAAGTTAGAAGCTGCTGAAATTGGAAGAAAATGGAGTAAAGAGAGCAATAATAAAAACAGCAGAATGTGGTAATTTTCTGATTTCAGAGAGAGGCTGTGAATGTTCTGGGTGAAGGAAAAAAGATGGAGATTAAGTTGCTACAATAAGAATCCCTTCTGTGTTACTTATGAGACTGAAATCTGTAATTCCTGAGTTCATCAGCCTTCTCGAGTGCTAAGTCACCATGGTATCTTGGCACTTGCCTGCTCCCCCTTGTCACAGAGCTCCATCAAAGCACATCCAGTGCTGCTGAGAACCCCAAAGCAAAGGAAATGAGAGAGGACAGTCATCTTTAATCACCTTCCCAATAAAATTCTGATATTATAATAGTTTCTAGTGGTACATTTAACTCAGAGGGCTGAATACAACTACCTCACTCCAAGGCAACAGAAATTAAAGGTAAGTGAAAGAACAGGCTGTCATTTTGTAGGGCCACACAATGGGCCAAAGACACCCAGGATACTAATTGCACAGGAGTGGACTGAGAAGTTCAACACCTGCTGTTACATTCACAGCTCCTCCAGTTTCATCTGGGTTGAAGCTCATTATTTCCATCACTAAGCAAAAGAACTTAAGCTGATCTGAGTAAATGGCTAAGTTTGACAATATTTTCAGCTGATCACAAGTACAATTACATGGAAAGCTCTCCTGTGAGATGGATCCCACTGTTAATATTCTGGACACTTTTCTGTCCAATAGACATCAGGGGCAGAAGCCAAACCAGCACTGGATCAGAACTCAGCTGAGATCACAGCCAGTGGGGAAGCCATCACACAGAAATCTGTAATTAATATCCTGTTCAGCTTTTACTAGGGGGAAAATATTTCAGCCTGTGTTCACAATTTGTCTTAACATCACAAAAAAAGGAGAAGGGATCATCACCACTGACAAACACTGCAGAGGAAACAAGCTTCCAAACCCAACTTACCATGCTTGCATTTGGAACATTGCTGAAAAAGAAGAGACAAGAGGCACTTGGTTAGCAGAAAGTGTGGGAAAAAAATTCCACTTAGAACAAGAGAGGTTTGATGTGTTCAGGGAATTACTCACCATGTGATTGCAGCCTCCATTCTTTTCAATACAGATATTGCACTTGGGACACTGAGGAAACAGACACAATTGTTAGATCTAACTCTAGCAGCCTCCTGAAGAATGACAGCACTTGTGTCATTATTCCTCTCCGCTTTTTTTTCTTAAAAATATGCATTCACGTATGACAAATATTCTCATATGAGAATATTAGCATTTATACCCTGCTTCCCACCAGTTCCTGACAGCTCCATTTAAAAGACAGCAGAAAGGCAAAGCCAGGAAGTTATGCTGCAGCACTGGACTGTTTGCTCAAGAAAACAAATTTACTGTTGTTACTCCTTGTAAAACAGAAAGTCTGGCTGAGTTACCACTCTGCAGTTACTCAGGCACAGGGACACAATTAGTTCAAGTATGGCAGTGTATCACAGCTACTTTGACTACAGATAATTGTCACTATATTCTGCCTTCAGCAGCCACTAACAAATGAGATCTCAGCTACCTGCAGAGAATCTGCCTAACCACAGGAGAGATGCACACACCCCCACTCCACAGATACCCTGGAATGTCCAGATTCATTTTTTGGGCTGCATAGGTAAAACGGAAGAAGTGAGTTTTGCTACTTTGTATAAATTTTCACGTCAGGCAAAATGTATGCCAGGACAGCGCTCAATAAAAGAGAATCTTATTTCTACAAACAAGCATAGCAGAAACAATATCATCACATGCTGACACCTTCTCCATAGAAGGAAGGGAACTTGAAATCTCTGGTCCGTCCAAGTACCTCCCTTCCTAACATAACTGAAGCTTGCAGCTAATCACCACTGTAACAATTGCTACTGGCCATGGTAGCACAAATGTAGCCAAATACTGTTTTGAAGTCAGGCCACAGAATGCCCAAAAGATATTAAAAGCTCCAACCTCAGACTGCTAATTTAGAGGATAAAGATAGTATATTTATACAACAATTCTATAGGTAGGCTAGTGTGCACAGTATGTAATACTATTTCTTTGTCTTGGGTCTAAATCTACTAGAAGTACTCCAATGTCTAATTTACAGACTTCAACTACCCCATTCTGCAGTCCTTGCCAAATCAAGACTTCTTCCCTTGCCCTCCAGTTCACAGTACTGCACAAAGTTTTTCAGGCTTAAACACCACTTATGACACCCTCTCCTTCCATTATAAATACATCTCCACTGATTGTTTCAAAGCAGCCATAATTCTTTTGCCTGTGGGGAGACAGCACACCTGGGAGTCAAAGACATTCACACCAGGTCTGGAATAAAGACCACCAGGTCCTTACTGCGGAGGGCAGCTGAGCTTCCCACACAAAACATTCCCAAGGCATTCAGTTGAGTTATATCACTGCCATAGGGACACAATTACTTCACATATGACAGTAGCTTCTGACAGAAGCTTCTTGACAGTCCCTAGGGAACTCTGAGAATTTGCAGTCTGTGAAAAAGAACACAATGCTATGTGTGTATAGAATTATATCCTGCTTTCCAGGCAGGGCTAGAAGACAAGAAATAACATGCAGGTGCCTGTCCTTACATCTTTAGTGTGAGCACTGATGTAGTTGGCTGTTTCAGAGTCATCTGCACACTTGGTGAGCCATTTCCGAATGGTAGCACAGTCTGTGGGTGCATGGTACATCTGCCGGCACTTAAAGCTTAATGTGGGGGGAGAAAAAGAAAACAAGAAAAAGACATGTCAATTTCTATGGAAATGACTCAAGGACTGAGGTTTTCCTGACCAAAATCTAGGGGGCCCAGTAAGGGATGGAAATGCTCTTGTGTATTAGTAGAGTGTGAAGACCAAGACTGAACTCCAATTCCCCCTTCTTGTGTAAAAGCCAGAGTCAGGATAAAAGTGAACCCACACAAAAGACAAATCACGTGTCTGAGGGCTGACGTGTCCCTTCCTAGAGCCCACCAATGTCTCCTCTAACATGACTGCAGAGTTCTGGGGTGGACCAGTCACTTACAAGTAGCCTGACTCCAGTGGCAGCTATCAGGCACCTGTATTAGCACGACTTGACAACTCCAGGTGAGTAAGGGCCATTTGCATGGAGATACCAGAAAGCTGGATCTCTAAACTGAGAGTCAAATGTTTTTAACAAACTTAAAAACTCAGTATCAGCAGATAGCAAGGAGGACTCCATGTCCAGAATCTATATCAAGCACTGTGTCTGTATGAAAATTTTTAACCTAGCCAAAATGTGAGAATAGTAGATTTGTAACCCCTTGGTTACTCAAGCTCTGTGTCCTCTGGTTGTCAGAACACCCAAGTTCCCAGGAGTTTAGGAAGCAAGGGGATGTGTGACCACCTGCAGAAGTCAGATCACAAGTGTCCAATTACTCGGGCTGACTCAAGTTACAAACAACTCTAGCAAAGCATTTCAGATACTTCTACACACCAAAACTGTTGGCAAGCAGAAGATTGGTTCTGAGGACAGCACACACTTTCCCTGTGATCTGTAACCTTCTTTGTTTCTTACCAGAAGACCTCATTGCAACGATTGCACTGCACTCGCCGGGCTTTTGGCTCTTGTACCTGTATGACCATAGGGCAGTCTGCACCAGGACACAGCTGCAGCTGGTAATGGCTCTGTAGACACAACAAGGGAGCAAGATCAGCAGTGGGTACAGGAGACCATTATCTGTTCAAATTTAACCTTTCCTATCCTCAAAAACATGTAAGGCAGTTATTTCGTATTTAAAAAGTGTCACCAGGTCTCAGCTATTAGAGCAGATCCTGCATTTCCTAATATGGAAGAGGTTTTGATAGTTACTTACAGCTTCTCTAGAACAGGGAATTCAAATGGATGGTTACAGACTAAGTCAGCACAACAAACAAAACCCCACAAAGACACTAAACATACTATTTTACTCCATTTGAGCTCTTCCCCATCTTCTCCTTATCTCCCAGAAGCTATTCAGCTGCTCTCCTGTGGTGGCCATTTCTTCCCAAAGGGTCTCTTATTGAGAAGAGGTGACACCATGTTTTCGTATTGCTTCGCTGCTTTTTTAGTGTTCCCTGTCTGTTCCCAGTTATCAGAATACTCCTGCATATATATACAGGAGTATTAACAACTTAACAACTGCTACTGTAATTTCAAGAAAGCTCACATGAATGTAATTGAGCAAGCCAATTCAGCTGGGCTACCCTAAGTTGAGGGACCTATTTTTCTGAACCTAAAAAAAATGTATGTAAAGAACAAGAAGGTCTTGAATAATCAGATTGAAGTTTTGAAATTCTCAGCTGCAACACTGAGAATTCTGAAGCACCAGCCAAGGAGTCAGTGGATGACCTTACAGCAGAATTTACTTTGGCAACCTGCTAGAGCATTTGTCAGTGAAGCTGTCCTACAGAAGCAGCCACATAATGCCTATTGAGGACAATTTTGTTGCAGCTACTGCAGTTCTAATCAAAAATACAAGACACTTCAAACAAAAATTTCTGCAAGTCATTGGTGACTTGACCCAGGGTATTTTAAAACTGAAAAAAATCTACTACCTCCACATAGTCCCTGAAGAGGTAGCGCCTGTATTTGTCTTTCAGCTCTTCACTAGGCAGCAATGGAAACACAAAGTCTTCTGGTGTCCGGAGTAGACAGTCCTGAGCCATGCAGGACACCCCTGAGAAGAGAAAGCAACATTTTAGAACAGTGCAGCTTATACTAAGGGGTGAATGCACAGAGAGTACTCAACAGTTTCCTCTGTGCCATCTGTTGTTGTGGCAAGAGGGATACAACTGTGAAACAAATCAGGGCTGCTGAAAAGCTGAAGCCCAACTGTCTTCACCAAAAGATGACAGGGCACATATGTATCCAGGACCAGTGAGTGCTTCAAGCAGTATTCACAAGGTCAGATACTCAAATTAGAAAATTACATGTTACTGCCATGCCAACATGAAAGACAGGCTCAGAAAAGCCCAAAGCAACTCTGGCAACTACTGGCTTCTCCCCAACATAAAGGGAACAGATGTTTGCATCCACAAGCACTCCAGGGGCATTGCACATCATCTCAGATGCAAATTCTATTCAACAGATTTGCAGTTTCTAACTTGTTACAGTCGTGCTCTTGACTCATCAGAATGGCCAGTGGGGCAAATTCAGACCCAGCACCGCATCCACCTTGAACTCACCGACTCCAACACCATCCTTGACAAGCACTGTACAGTGCTGCTCCCAGCAGCTGCGACAGAATTGGTGCTGACAAGCCAGGGAGAGCAAGTTCTCCTTCCGGACAAACTGCATGCATACTGCACAGTGGTGGGAGGAATGTACCATTGCCTGGGAGAGAGACAAATCAGCAGTACAGTGAAAGCATCC
>VZTT01028086.1:14006-32196 GCA_013400855.1 Buphagus erythrorhynchus | reverse complement strand
TGGTAATGGATTAACATTTCCCTTATACATCTTGATGAATATTTTTCTACAACTATCTCCCTCCCCTGAAATATTATTTTTAAGCTAAGATTTTCCATCCACACTCCTAAATAGTCCTAAGCCACTATCCACAATAACGCACACTAGTGAGGCTCCAGACTATCTCCTATTCCTCTGTAAAATTAAGCTGTCCTGATTAAGTCTCACTTTAACTCCAGACTATTGTCTAGTTAAGTAATTACTCTGTGACAGACTATCACTCTTTAGGCATATGAAGCTGTCTATCAGCAGCCATAGAATTAAACACATTTTGCTGCTTCTGATTTCCTTTGTGGAAGAATGTTTATATCTCACTGAATTCAGAAACAGCAGCATCATTGTCGTGGCCTTGCTGTAAGTCCTCCTTCCTCGCCAGCACTTCTTAGTTGTACTAGTGAGCTTTCTTTTGACAATGTCATTTTGTACCAAGAGAGAAGTTTGAGGACTAGATCAACTGGAGAACAATTTGCAAATTCATCACTTTAGAAGTAAACCCTTCCCCAAATTTCCTCTTGTTTAAGACTCATCAGTTAACCTGCAGGATCACCCTGAGCTGCTATGCAGCAATCTCACCCTACCTGAACCCCAGAGAAAAGCTTTCACAGGATACAGGGTAACCAAGGAGGCAACAGCATCCATACACAGGATGCATTTTCCATACATTCTCTGGATGAAGTTGTTGGCTACAGGGCCAAAAATGTCTGGGCAGAATGAGTCAATCTGATATGCTCTCTATTTTCAGACAATGTTCAATTCTGAGCCAGTATTTTGTGGAGGGGCTGCCAGCCAGCAGTGCCTCCCAATGCACTTCCCGCATGTCTGGGCCGAGTCTGAACCCTCTTTTTGAAATCAGTTGGAGGGCTTTGTTACAGTGACACTGACCAAACAAGGGAGCTGCAGTGCTCAGTTCTCTCATATTATCTTCTCCTGCTCTCCAAATGCTGGCCAGCTTGGGGAAAAAAAATCACTTAATGTCAAAAGGAGCAAAAACTTCAGTGTGAATGTACTACTAAAGACTACATCAGTATAGGGTCAGTGCTCCTTTTTGGTTTATGGCTCCTATGTTCAAGGCAGAACATATGTTATCTTTATGTCTATTAAATAAATATAGATGCAGTCTCAATCTGCTAGCTCAAAATGAAAGATAGATCTATCTAGAGGGCTCCTAGCACAACAACAATTCCTAAACTGAAAGACATTACCACTACTACCCTCTCCCCATTTAAAAATTTCTTACAGGCAGTGCAGCCTCAACAAATCAGTGGTTTTCCTCCGCTCCCTAAAATGGACTGCATGTCCTGCTTCCAGGTCCAAAGACACTTGCCAAAACATACACCTATGGAACACCCTGAGCATTTCTGCAAAGTTAGGGGGGAAAGCACTTAGCACAGATGAGATAAGACTATTTACACTTACCTTTCCAAAATCTCTGAGATTTGCCAGTGGAAACTAACTAATACTAGCTTTGCAACAGCATGTGATACCTAGGTGGAAAATAAAAGAAAAAAAAAGGTCAAACTTTGCACATTTTGAAGCGACACCTCTGCTTAGGAGTATGATTTTCATATAAAAAATTGTACAAACTCAGTACAATATCCCAGTGATAATCAATTCACATAAAATTGCTAGACATGATGCTCACAGCCAGTACATCTGCAATACAAAAGCTGGAATGAAGTATGGGTGTACCAAAAACTAACTTTGTTACAATAGCACAGAGAGGACGGAATCAAGAATGCACTGGATTAGTTTAACTTCTCATGGAAGCCCCACATCCAGTCCTGACTGTCATCACCACTCCAGAGGGCCAGACTAGACTGAGATTAGGGTCCTCACTAAATGTGCAAAGTAGGAACTCCAGGGCAGACAGATATCACTTCCTGAGGTAGAGAAGAAGCAACAGGCTGCAAATGCAGGCAAACTGGGACAGCAAAGGGTATGGGGAAAATACAAAGCATTTTGCCAGCCCTTCACTGTAGAGAAGAAAGTTGCATGCTGAGTGGAGAGGAAGATAGAGAACTACTGTGACAGGGCCTGTTTCCATGCAGAGCTGCTTGCATTACGTGGACTCTTGGCAAACACTAGCACAATCCGTGCTAGCCTGAGCACCATCAGAGTACTGCAACATGACATTTAAAGTCATGCTACAAGGGTACAAGCAAACAAGTTCTCCTTCATTTTATGTATTCGTTTATTTCAGAAGAAAACAGACTTCTCTGCTTGCACAAAGAGACTCCTACCCACCAAGACGACAGACATCTGCTGAGCTGATAGACCTTCACCCTGCTTCTCAACCCCTTCAGGTCCTAGAGTTCAAACAAAGCAGGTGTCCTCCAAACAACAGACCTTTTTCCAGACGATTTCAGAGGGCTGACAATACCTGTCTCCTCACTGCTACTTGTGCTAGGAAGAACCTGGGCAAGTTTGGTGTCTGCACATTCCGCATTCAAACACCCTCTGACACTAAAGGGCTCTGCCTCCTGCACTCCAAGATGAGCTATCACCAAGGCATCTCTCTGCTCACAGAAAACAACTCCTTCAGTTCTAGCTGCAGGAAGAGTTGCTTTTTTCTCCTAGAGAAGCTGTCAGCCCCAATCATTGGCTGAAATGCCATGGGCCTTCTTGAATCCTGCTACAGGTGAATCACAGGATGTGATGTAGTACAGACAGCACAATCCTGGAAGGAAAAACAAGCAATGGTCACTCCTACAAAAACAGTCAGGCTCTGCACACCTAGAAGGAGCATATTCATTACTCTTCTCAGTCACCCTGCTGAAGAGGTGCAGTTTCACAACACAACTGACCTATTGCTGCCACATGATACTGCCCTGGTCCTGCACTGGCATTTTTCAGTGCTGGATGGTTCAGTCAGTGAATTAAAGCAGGGCAACACCAACACACAAAGCAGATGTGGTGTTTAACTGACTCTTGCCCATTGCTACATTCTGACGTGCCCACTTTGCTGACCACTAAGAAATCCCACTAATAAAAGAGCAATTTTCAATGTACCAATAACCTTTTTTCTAGGAGGACCAAAGCATTAGCTCATGCTGTGCAAGATTTGGCATGTCACCTTCCTCAACTTTACCAGCAATGTGATGTGACCCTCTGAAAACAAAGGCTGCCAGGCAGCATTGCCCTCCCTCCCAGCACAGAAGCCTGTGATTAGATGGAGCGTGGCACAAAGGGCTGCTGCTGCCAACACACAGTCTGCATGGATGAAGGGACACTGCCAGCCTGGGATGGGTTGTTATCTTAAGCCCCCAGCCTGGCAGACCCAGACAGACACCTCTGACTTGTTTGTACAAGGAAAACATCTGCATTTGAGTCTGTAAAACAAACAAGCACCAGGAATGTGGTCTCTACAAGACTGGCTTCCTACAAATGCAAACCACATGCTAATGAATCATTCTTTAGCAGTAATGAAACTATTTCTCAGTAGCAGTAAGGAAGAACTGACAGAAGAAAACAAACTGCTGGACTTAAATGGGAAGCTGATTTGTAACACAGGAAAATGAGTATTTTTCCATTGGATTTTCAGAGCCTGAGGTATAGCATTTGTTGCAGCATCACGATTCCATGGAGTTACTTGTTCCCTGAGGAGGAGTCAAGTACATTCAAGGCTGAATATGTACGGAAAGAGAAAGACAAATACCAATAGACATTTCTGAAATCTAACAAACTATCCTAACACAATCAAATGCTTTTGAGCCAAATTATATGTCAGGCAAATGTGGAATTAATGCTCCAGAAGGATGCCAGATTAACAGATCTAGAAGAGTAACAAAGCTTCTGTGACTATTCCTATTTAACTAACAACAGCAAGCATCGACTGGATCAGCTATAGTGCTAATTTTAGTACTTTCATCATAAAAGCACACAAGAATACAAAGCACCCAAGAATATAAAAAATATAAATTTTCAATTAATAAAGCCTGATCCATGATATTAAACCACTTTCATAAAAGCCCTGAAGCAGAAAAATTTTTGATACTACCTGATCGGAGCACATGTGATCTTGCAAAACAGAAGTCCCAGAGTCAGACAGTTGCAGCAACATATGCACAGTCTCCTTGGCACAGAAGTACTAGTGCTTACAGACTAAAGATAGGTAACATTCAAAATGTAAGAAAGAGGGATAGGAGAGGAGCAAACAACTGATGACGATGGGGCTGTGCCTGCTGAGTGGAGTCTCACCACATGCTATGTCCTGCTCACCAACAGCAAGGCTGGGAATTCAGAAGACAGATGTTAATACCATCAGGGGCCAACATTACTGAGGAGATTCCAGAAAACAAGCATGAGAAGTAAAGCAAATGTTTAACAAAAGCCTGCTTCTATTGATTAGCAGTGCTCCCCAACCTCTCTTCAATGACTGAACACTCACAATGACTGAATGATTGTACTAAGTCAGCCAGTTCTTCCACAATAACACCCCAGAACAGTTGAAGTATTTCTTTGTAAGCAGGAGCATAAACATGCTGAATACAGAAAAATACCATTGCAATCAGAAGTTTGGTCCATCTGTACATAATTCATTATCTTACAGTACTGAAGAAGAAACGTACAGAAGCTTCTGGCATACCGTCCAATGAAGCATTTCCTGGACAGCCAGGAGTTTCACCCAATGAAGTATCTCAAACGTATAAAACACTTCAGAAAGAGCACTGATTCAGTCCCCTATCAGTCACTGGGTGCCACAAGATCTCAGGAACAGTAATGTTTTGTCTCAGACACAAAACAGATTTTAAAAAATAATGTCTCTGATAAATTGTCTGCTTTGTTTAAACTTTCCTATTCTCATTTCAGAATCCTAAGGACCAAAAAAGGCAGTAACACAGCCCACTTGATGTCTTGCTGGCAGCAGCTTCTTTCAGTGAAATACTTCTACAGACCCCAGTGCAAAGGGGAATGCATAATCTATATGTTGCACTGTTTCAGTATTTGCCTGCAATACATTAATTATGCCAGTGCTTCTACACAGCCTGACTTCTCCAGAACTCCTCTATCTGGGATTAAATTTATTAATGTTTAGAAGCTGAAAGCAATAGTCATGCTATTTTTTTTTCTTTTCCTCATTCCCATTTCTCCGCCACCAGGTTAAAACTTGAATATCAAAGATCAGCTCAGTCCAAATCTGAACCTGGAAAATTTCTGACTGAAGACCAGACTTCTTTCTCCATGATGTGGCAGCAAAGGTGAACAGAAAATCTCATCCAATCTGCCATTTCCAGCTTTATTTTAAAACAGAAACTTTATTACCTCCAAAGCCTCTTCCAAGCCTTCAGCAGTATAACTCTGACTTATGGACTGCTGATTGCCAGGAATGGGCACCAAAGGTTGATCAGTGCATTGGAAAAGGGGCACAGCACCTATGCACAAAGGAAGGGTGCCAAGAGGAAGCTGCTCTGCATAAGGGAAGAATCTACACGAATTGTAAAAAAAGTCTGAAGATTTTACATAGTGCTGAGCAAAATCAGATTCTGAAAGTGGAACAAAATAGTAATGCCACTGCATCAAACACAAATCTACCCATTTTCTGGAAGAGAGCACAATATTTTTTTTTCATTATTTTCATCTCCATTTATCTCCTAGGTTCTTTAGTCTCCAAGATAAGCAACATTCTCACACTTCTGAAGTGTGAAAGAGAGTCTGGCACTCTTTAAGACAAGACAATATCAAAAGAATTTGCAAAGAATCCCTGCAGGTACCTTGCTGTGTTCAGAGGGCTCTAAAACAATTGTCTCAACTTGCTTCCTTGGATGAGCCAAGGGGTTTGGAGAAGTGATGTTTCATCTCTTTACAGCAGAAAATCTTTCCAACCATGCCACATTGACAACTGCTAATTCAGACAGAAATGTTTCCTAAATGCTAATAAAACCCCCACCTTTTGAAGAGTTTATATTCTACTAAATTGCTCAAGCATATTTATATCACATGCATATCTCATGAGTTCATTTCACTTTTCTCAAAGGGAAGGCCTAATTTTTGGAAGTGTGTTTTAATCCTCTTTTTTTGCAGAGATATGGTATCAGGAATTTAAAACAACCATCATCACATGATTCTCAAAGAGATTCAATTCAGAACAAGCTGGAGATGATAGGGTCTGGTTGGAGCTGATATCCCACGGCTTTGCACCAAGCTGACAATTCCTGTTAGATCAAGATTGCACTGAAATATCTGCCCAAGAAGAACACAAATCTGGCATAAAGAAATGTAGCTTCCATTTCTTTTCTTTCCCCTAATCAACGGTTTTTATACAAATAGATTTAAGCAAATAGGATTAATCTTGAGAAGCATTTGTTTTAATCCACAAATAGTTTTTGTTAGTTCTACAACGAAAGGATGAACTTCTAAAGATACTAGTTTGTGTGTTGCATCCAAACCTCTAAAAACACACTAAAATTCTTTACAACAGGAAAGGCACACAGAGCAAAAGCCTCTAAATTGTTTCTGTTGGTGAGAAACTATGGCAAAATAGAGACTGAGCTGAGCTGGCAGTAGAGTAACACCTTAGAAAGAAACCATAATTTGTACTGAGTAATTTCACTGAAGAAAAAATCCCTTCAGACATGCTTTACTGCAGTATGCTGAGGTAAGGAAAGGGACCCACAAATGGAAAAAAATTCATTTTATACTTGTTTTTCTTGTGGAAAGTAGATCTGACTCCTTCCATGCCCCATTGGAAAAATTATGTGACTGCCCTTGTTTTTACTGGAGGGTTTCTCCAGTAAAACTGCAGAAGTATCAAGAATTAAAAAAGGGCAAACCAAAGCTTTGTCCTGGACCACACTCTGTTCTTTGATCTACCTCTTGTAAGCACACTTCCAATATGTAATCCTAGTAGAAAACTCAGGAGGTTGCAGGGGCTTGAGATATGATTCATATCACCTGCCATAAACACTCCGAGTGTTCAAAGTCTTGTAGCAAAACCTTTCATATCTTATCTGTTACAGGTTTCTGAGCGTAAGAACATAATTTTCAAAACTGAACTCAAATTAATTTAATCTAACAGGAAAACCAGAAAGTCTTACAACAAAATCATATATCTTTAGCTTTCACACAGAGGATTGATTACAATTTCTTTGACATTTCAGGCCCTCTCCTGATTACAGACTGCAGTCTGCAGCAGGTAAGAAATGCTATTTAAGAGACTAGTTGCACTCTCAATACCATGGAAAGGTTTTGTCAAACAGCACTACTACATAAACTCTGCTTCATCACAGGGTTTTAATCTGTACCCTGTCACTCACCTTCTGGCACGCAGAGACCTGGTGTCAGTCTGCAAGATTAGAAGCATATTTAGGAGGCAGACTGCAGTTTGAGAATGACAAACACTGCTGGTGTTACATTACAGCTGTGAAGCTGTCAGTGCATAACCTAATTGGCCACATACTGAAGAAAGGGGATCTGGGGTTAAATTCTAGCTCTTTCCCCACATTTACACATTGCTTTAATCCATCCGCTCTCCTACACAAGGACAGCAACAATTTCAGCTGCAGCTGCCAACAAACAGGATCAGTAGGACTCAGCTAGGAAATCTCAACATACGTATTTCTCAAGCTGTTAGGCTATTCTTCCTGAGGAAATTCAGAAATAAATATTAAAAGAACAGAAACATTCAAGCAAGCTGGTATGCCAGAAGGCATTATTACAAAACAGCTATGAGATCCCTTCTTTGAAAGATTTAGAGTGAAAGAAATGCAGCAAGAAAGCTGTAAGACAGCACATGGATATAAGACTGACATGAGACTCCTCAGCTGTCCTCCCTGCAGTTATTCTTTCCAAAGTAACACAGTGTGAGAACACCAGTGCCCAGCACATGCTGCACTGTGCTCCCTGAACGCTGCCAGCACCCAGCAACACACCCCACTGCACAGCCCCTGCCGAGGTGCATTCCCAGCAAAACATAGGAAGAGTGGACAATTCCTTCTGGTTGACAGAGAGGATGATTCAGAAGGTCCACAGCGAAGAAGGGAAGGTCTGGTAATAACCTGAAGCCACACAATTGTGACCAGTGGCTCAGAACCTTGGGCAGCCAACCCAAACTGGGAGCCCTGGTGTGTGCACATAGCCAGAGTGGAGCAGGGCTTAGGTAACTTCGCAGTGAGTAATCCCTGCTCAGTCCCAAATAACACAGTCCTTCACGCAACAACCCCAGCTCTCGGGGCATTTTACTTTTGTTATACAAAGATGAAGAGGAGGAACACCTGCTTTTGCACAACGTTTCACAGTGCACAACACAGCTTGTTTCTGCTGCACCATCCTTAATAGGCACAGCACAAATTTGGCAGTGCTCAGCTGCTTCATGCTGCTCCTGTGATCATGATGTCCAGCTGTAAGCTTGCAATATGAAACAGTTACTGAGAGATTGTTTTGGCATTTTTATTGACTTGTGTCTTGCCTCTACCTCCCACCAAGATCACACTCATCAACAGCTGCGAACAGATTTTTTTGCTCACTGCAGAGTCATAGTGGCTGTAAGATACACTTAAGGTGTGAATCACAAAGAAATGTGTGGGCTATAATCACCCTCTACATTTGTGGCTCATTTTTCCAGTCAAGTTGAGAATTTCAGCAGTCCTGGGCAGTAAGTAACAAAATTATTTTCTCTCCTCCAATGACTCCAGGAAGGTGCCACAAGGTTGCAAGGTCTGGGCTCTCCAGCCAGCTCTCTTATTCTGCTGACCGGAAGTCTACAAAAACATAATAAATTTTTAAAAAACAAAAATACTTTTATGAGCCAAAGTAAAACACACTGAAGACAGTTACACTGAAGTTAGACACACTCATGTCCTCTTGATACTACTGAAGTACAGACACCGTGAATGTGTAGGCAAAAACGCAACTTTTGCATCTTTCTGTTCAGGAACAAAAAGCAGGTAAAGGACAAAGGTAGGTCTCAAACAGGAGTACTCCTAAGGGTTACAGCTTCAGACTGTATGTCCCACATAATGCTGGCTTGGTGTTAAAATACAGAACACAGTGTAGATATAAACCTGCATGTCCTGACTAATCTAGGGGTTTAGGGGCACTTTGAAACAGTGTGTTATCTTGGCCAAACAGCACCACAGGGGTTCTGTGAAAAAGTCAAATTTGCCTATCAGGTTCTGCCATTTATAAAAAATTATATTTAAATACTTACTGCTTACTAATATTTACCAATATTAGTGCTTATGGACTTTAACTTTGAACATAAATTTTTGAAACACATGCATTTTAACAATTCAAGGGGCTTTAATCCTTCTCCTGTACCTGAGGTACCCAGGCACAGCGAGGCTTTAACACTGTCATTTTACATTGCAGAAAGTTCCATGAAGTCATTATGGCATTGAAAGGACAACACTGCAGCACTGCAGGTTGGTTCAGATAAGCAGCACCCCACAGCACATTCTGAGCCATGGTTTGAAGAGCAGCACAGTGGGGCACACACACCCCCAGGTCCTGACATGTGGCTCTTTACAGACACTTTGTGATTGCAGGAATAGGCTCCTTCAGGAAGGGCTGCTCACATGGGTTGCCAGTCCCCATGCACATGACCCTGGGTCTGATGGAGATGGTATTTGCAAAGGAGCACTGCCAGCTCTCACCAAGCAGCTCTACAACTAACAGCTCTGTGTCAGTGCAATTTGAGTGTGTGGAACAGCCTCAGAGGGCTGTGTTTTCATGAGTAAATACTAATCTGGTTCCATGAAAAGATGCAATATCAGTATGGTGAGCCAGAATATATGAAAAACTGCTTTATCTCTAAAAGATCAGTAGTGATAACATGGATTAACAGAATTATGTCATGATATCAAATACTTTTTGCATCTACCAAGATTTACTCTTCAAGGGACAGAGCTAAAAAAACCCACATCACAAGCTGTAATTTCTGGAAGCACAGGAAATAAGCTTTTTGCTCTCAGATAAATATTAGCAGACCACCCAAATTAGTGAATTGAAAAATATAAGCTCTTCAGTCTTACAATTCCTTTGGTTTTAGTGGAAAGACGTCAGTACTGATTGCCTGTAGAACAACATGACTATCTTCCCTTGCTAGCTTGCATATGTAGAAAGATCACAGCTTCCTCATGACTGACAATCAGCTAACACCTAAAGTCAAGGTAAAATTTTTTTCATAAATTCTAATTGCAATTGTTTTATCTAGTGGTTTATAACAAAAAAAAAGTAGCACTAGAAAAATCCACCTCATCACTGAAACAGAGAAACCACTGCCAGTCATTTGAAACATTACAGATACTCCAGAAATGTATGGAGACCCTCAGCAGAGCCAGGAAGCACCATTAACAAACAAAAACAATATGACATCATCATACACTTAATTGCTTGTCAGTGACAGGCTCTGCTTTGTTTGTACAACTGCTGAGTATCACACTGTTTGCATGTACTGATAAGCCACTCCAGGACCCACAATCACTCAATGACAACTGACAGAGTTATCTCAAAAGCAAGGTTACTACTATACCGTTTTAACTCATTATTTTTGAAAGATACTGTATCTTCTAATTATATTTATTTCTTAAAAAGAACTGTTGTGAATTCATTTGCTGGTCTGCAGGCAATACAGGCCACTGCTTTCGAGAGCATTGTCCTTCGCAAGTGTTGACTGTGGTTTTAATTTGAGGAATTAAAAGTGACCTACTTCAATTCACAGGTTTTTTGGTCAGAAAAGCACAGTTTTGGGTATTAATTCAAGATTTTCTTCTGGGGTGTTTCAACAGAGATCACCTGTCCTATTTTTAGTCAGGGTATTAATGGAACCTTCCTCAGATCTTCATATTAACAGCACTAACCAAGGAGCGAAGATTTCCTCTTCTTTTCCTTGAAAACCAATGAACTCAAGGTTTTTACTAAAACCAAAATTAAGGAGAAACTTTCAGAGTAACACTTACTAAATGTCTCTAGCTTCTGTATGGTTCTGGAATAACCACTAATGTAGTTGCTGGCCTGTCACACAGCACAGCTGGTTTAGTCTACAGCTGCTTTGTTTGCAATAATGTTTCTATTCAGATTTCTGCACCTGACAAAAATCAAGCCAGAAGAATTTGAGGCAAAAGTTTCCTATGACAGTAAGAGATACAAGGATGTACATTTACCTACATGCAGGGTCTTATGCTTTTATCAGACTTCAGATTTTAGCTGACTGTTGTTTCTAATTGGGGTAAACAAAACACAAGCATTTTGTTGAAGAGAGTTACTCTTTCAATGTTGCATGCAAACTTTTAAACATGTGCAGGGCGTTCACACCTGACCTGACATTAACCAGCCAGTGCAAGGTTTGCTCAGTTCAGTGCCTTCAGCAAGAATGAGAACATGGTTAGCTATAACTCATGGGGAATGCAAACAGCCAAGAAGGCTTCCAAAGACCACCCTTTACCACAACGCTTTAAAATAAAACAGGAATTTAACAATTGGTCTGAAATAGCTGAGCAAAACAGTTTGAAAAACAAATATTGAGTGTTAATAAGTAGAGCAAATGAAATACTTTCTGTTTAAACTGTTATTAGCCACTCACAGCACAGATTGCAAATATGAAAATGTAAAGCTCCAAAATTCTGTTTCTCATCTTTAAAGTGTGTAGACAATATGCCACAAAGAAAAAAGCCACTCAATACAAGTGAATGTGTCCTGGAGTTTAACCTTCAGAAAGTGAATCACCTAATGAGAACAGACAGTGGCAGAACATTCCAACATAGCTTTAAGCCCATTCGTTGCATTTATTTTTTATTTGCTTTAGGGAATTGTATTAATCTATTAAATTGTGATAGTAAATGACTCAGATACCAAGTCATCCATTGGCTTCAACACTGTACCTCCTGAAGATAATCTTTAATTTACATTCAGCCTTTCCTCTTGAGGCAACCATTCTGCCTTAAATACAAGCTAATGCTAAAAAAGCACCACATAATCAGTATCTATCTTAAAGGAGTAAAGGAGATGAAATCAAAATTAACTAGATGCTCCAAAAGAACAATCATCACTATTGAAGGAAACCCAAGACATGCTGAAAGGTAGTTTTAAAAAGAAAAAGCAGTTTTTACAGCTCAAGCAAATAGAAAATAAGTTAATATAATCCCTTAAAAAGTCTAACCCTGTTTACTCATATCCATTAAGTCCATGGAAAATAATGATGATAAATAATTCAGCATGCTCCACTCCACTTCTTTCTTCTCTATGCTTGCTAATTCAATACTAACTTTTTCTATTCCATTTTGTCTCAGAAACTAACAGAATCATAGGTTTCCTTGGGAAGGAGAGAGGGGAAGGAAGACAGGGTTGTTGAAAAATTGTATGCCAGGAAACAAAAAGCAAATGTTGCAGATACACAAGAGATATCCAATAAAAATGCAGCTGTGGGACTATTGTTGCTGGAGAAGAGAGAGTTAATATGGCACTTCAAGGGCTAAAGCCTCAGTGTGTGGCTTACAAGATCACATCTTTCCAAACTGCTACTCAAATTCAATTTTATCTTCTTATGCACAAACCAAAGTGTGTAGCACTTAATTTAAAAGTAAATATGCAGGCATATTCTTGATATAAAAGAAATCTACATTTTCTCTCCTTGGGTACTATTTGGGATGAGATTTGAGCTAGCAGGTTGGTATAGTCTGGGCAACTATAATAGGTCTCAATGAGACCTTCAGAACTTCTGAAAATTTTAACACTGGAAGCCTGAATTTAAGGACTGAAAGTATTGTTTCCTGTAATTTAATTCAAGAGAACAATATGGCAGGGGTCACCTTTTAGGAGAGTGCTCCATTTGAAGGCAGACAATAAAGCACAGAAAAGCTGTTCTAAATCTTAATTGCTAAGAACCAAAAGTAACTGGCAGCTGGATCAGAAGTGCTGACCAACTATTCTCATTTGTACTTTTCTGTTGCCTCTAGTTTCTAACAATCTGTAGGGAACTGCAGGCATTCAGAGCTCAGAATGTACATTTTGAAGTAATTACAGAGACAAGTTTAAGAGCAAGAAAAAGTAAAACTTCATTTTCTGAGGTGGTAAATGCTGGGAACAAGCACAACAGATGGCAAAATCATCAAATTATGGGTGCCCTTTAAAGCCTGTTGTTTATGGTTCATAGTCCTCAGGCTTTATGGTTGTACTCTTTCTACATGATATTGATGTGCAAATAAAGACCAAGAGATCCCTCTCATTTTTAAAATTAGATTTGATTCAGACAGAATGCATTGAAATCAAAATCTACCCAACACGGTTTTTTCACATGCTGAAGTCATCACCTGTCCTGCTTTCAGGAGCTGTTGCAGAGAAGAGCAAGCACTAGAAGACCTTGTCTTGTTACAAAGTAGGTGCAGCAGCAATTTCAACCCAGTGTCCACACCTAGAACTTAGAAAACGTTGCTTTCCTCTGGCCTGCCTCCTCTTTTGGCTGACACTACAGTAATCAGTTCCAAAAAGAGAAAGAAAATTTCACAAAAGTCTTATTGAACATAATACCACAGAGCTGATTCTGAGTGTGACTTTTCAGTAATGAATTAAGTCACATTTGCCCCAAGAGGTGGCAAGTTCACTGTACTTGAATTGCTGTCACTGCAACAGTACTGTTAATAACTGGCATGACAGCTGATCTGTCTTTGAAAGTCCATGATTATTCTCTCAGAACCAACCAAGAAAAGTGTTTTTGTTAGAATTACAGAGTTTTAGCATGTCTTCTTATTTGTCAGTTATCTTCTCAAAACACAGGTGTACCAAACTGCACCGTTTATGGTTTGATTTGTTTATTTTCTATATATCCTCTTTGCATTGTGTTAATACAAAGAGTTATAACTCAGAAATTTTGGACATGAAGCTCAACTCTGTAAAAAAAAAAAAATCAATATTCAGTAAGGAAGATTTTTCAGGCCCCAGTATGTAACAGCTGCAAACCTTTGAGTCACTTTCAAACAAGGGACCTTCAATAATGCTCCTCCAACCCCCCATAACAACAATGTTGCCACAGCTTTCATTACAACTGTATTCTCAGCGTTTGCCTGTTCAACCACAGACTTGTCTTACACCTGTGTTAATGCAGAAACCTTTCCTCACCTTTAACGTGGCAGCCAAGCTGGCCATGTGTTCATTCAGAGTGCTCTCCGACTCCTTGTAAGTCAAGCAGGTGAACTGATATTCCTCTGGATCAAAGGCATCTGCTCCCTGCTGCTCCACGTCGTTAGCTACCCCATCATAATAATCCTCAATATCCCCAGGATCCTCATCCTCTTCCTCCTCCTCGCAATTAGGGTCATAATCCTCTTCATTGCTGTCAGAGCCCTGGCTGTTCATGTCCACGGACATCTTAATGCCCTGCCAAACTGCAGACCAGGAAAGCAAGCGCAGCTTCTTTTTTTTCCTCCAAACTTTATCGTTCTTTTGATTTCATCTGAGCTCTGTCTCCTAAGGGAGGAAAAACAATTTTTTCTGTTCCTAAGAAATTGTAAGAGGTGCCATGTCAACAATAAATAGGTGATCAAACAGCTAGGAACAGACCAACCCAACGGCCCAGTAAAGAGGATTCTGCTGTGCATGTCCCTGGTTTGGATCCATTGTGACTCTTGCACCTCCAAAGCCAAGGCTGCTCTTGCAGGACACGTCCAAATCCTTGGAGATTGGGTTATTACACTGCATCCTCGTCCCCAGTGCAGGCCCCATGACTTCTGGCATTTGGAAACAGGCTACATAACCTTCGCTACAGATCTTCTCAGAGATAAACATGAATTTATGACAAAGTTTTTTATCAAAAGCCTGAAATGCTGAAGAACAGCATCCTATCTATTTAATCAACAGGAAAAACACAAACCTCTTACCTATGACCATAGTAGCTAGAAAGGCAACCTGTGATATCCTGTACAACCTGTGATATTCTGTATAAATCCATATTGCTTCAGAACCACAGACATTAAGTGGGACTTAGGAAAATAAGACCAGCAAACAGATCTCTCACATGTACACAATTTAACAATCATCAATACCATCTCAAAAGAAGTTGTAAAACTAGTTCATCCCTTTAAATTGGTTCTACTGGATGTGGGCCTTATATCTGAAGGGGGAAAGAAAATTATTTATTGCCTTCTCAATATATACTTATTACCTTTTGTATGTAGAAATTTATGCTCAGGTGTTGACAGCTGTTATTGAAGAAGAATCAGAACAACTAACTTTTCTTTTTTTTAAGATTCTCACTTGTTTTGGAAAATTCACACGTCTGACACTTATCTGAACTACAAATCTTCTGCTTGTGTAACTGAACCACATGAATTTGAGCTCTAAAAGATTCAGCAGTAAAGCATGAATCAACCTTGAATTATAGTCATCTCATATTTAGTCAAAAATTTCTATTTAACCAAATTATGTAGTTTAGAGAGAATATATTAAATACAGAAGAATTAGAACAATGCTGTAACCAAATTTTACATATAAAAAAAATATTAAAATCAAAGCTCTATTTTCCACAAGCAGCACATATTTGGTTCCTTAAATACATTCCTATTCTGCGTTACTACGTTGTCAGCTCTGCCACTCAAATATATTCCCTTAGTATTGCAATTTGTAGCTGCAGGGGAAACCATAATCAAGCTTTGATAATCCTGACTTTAGAGTACAGGAAATCTCAACCACAAATTCTCATTATTTTTCCTCAACTATTTTTTTTTCCTGTTTCCAGTCACCTGACCAGGCAACAGAGAACAACCAGGAAGAGATGTGATGTACAATTAATTCAAGGGGCTTCAGTGATTTCAGGAGATACACACCTCCAGAGGCTGAAGACTCATCTGAATTCTGGTGTTCATTCCTTTCATTTGCCTCTTAATTCCTTAGCTATCCACAGCATATGTAGCACACAAATAATTTATAGCACTGCTTTCCACAGGACTTCAGGGCAACAGACACACAGTCTCTCCATACTGGAAGGAGACAGATGTGAAATCTGATTTGGCAGACACAAGGCAAGCCCTTGTCCCTCCCTCTACCCTGCTTAGAGTCTGGGCTTAATCTACATTGACATTGAGCTCTTGCATAAAAGAAGTAATGGATCTTCACCTGCTAAAACTTATGTTAAAAGAATGACTTATTTGAGCCTCTGACCCCAGTGTGCTATGATTTTTTTCAGCCAACACAAAGCCTGAGCAAGTTTCACAGCCCAGGGAACTTCTCAAACTCATTCAGATCATTCCACACTCGAGAGAGAAAAACAACCATGAAAACACTGCTATTCCAACACATGTCAAGTCACATCCAAGCAGTGAGTTGTTTGTAGATATCCAGGTAGAATAATGGGTCTGCCCAGTACCTCCCAATTACACACCAGTCATTGGGGAGGGTGTCAGAGGAGTGCAGAGATGTCTCTCTGTGCCACTAGCACAGTTTTGTGAGCAAACAGAGGAACTGCTTGCACAGGCAAATGGACATATGGATTTATCAAGCAGAAAACAGTTTGCAGGACTGGGTGACTCCTGTCCCAACATTGTAGGAAAGAGCTCACTTCCAGCATAACTGGACACCACACTGACACAAGTGGAGAGAGAGGAAGGATAAGGCACACGCTCTGTGGACAAAGCAGAGTACTCAAAAAGCCAGGAACAAAACTCACCTCACCTATGCTCAGCCCAATCAAACTCTCTGAATACAAAGACAAGACACAGCTGCTACTTGATAGCACTGATTTTTAGGACAATAAAGATGTTGAGCTCAAAAGATAGGGTAAAAAAAGCAAGGATTATTTAGATTAAATAATATTAAATTAAATAAATTAATTATTAAATAAATAATACCACAACTCCCAAGACTAAATTATAAATTTTTAAACCATACCTAGACCACTTTCCCACCCAAGGGAGGATGATCCCCTTCTTTATCACCTTTATATAAGATACTCCTGTATCTTCACTAACACTGATACAATTTAGTCGCCTCTCTTGCTCCAGTCTCTTGCAGGAACTCCTAAACACACCCACCCCTACACTCTGCGGTCTATCACCTCCAACAGTGCCCTTTCCCTGACTCCTGCTTTGCAACACAATTCTTAACAAGGCCTTTTGAAACAAAATGCCTTCCACCGTGCCACCACATTATGTGAGCCCACCTTGTTCCTTATCCCACTACATCACTCTTTTCTTATTTCTTGCCTACCCTTGTAGGATTCCTCTAATAACTCTTTTTGTGGAGACTCCTCCAGTTGGAGAATGCTCCTTCTCTTTTCCTGTTGATATTTCACAACCATTTCATACGGCTTTTTCTTCTTTCACCTCATTATTTATCTGAAACAGAGAAAGTGCAACTTAAGTCTGCCTCCCGGACTCCTTATCCATGTAACCTTTAGACAGGCTAACACTCTCCCTTTTCCCTGAAACCAGCCACAGCCTCAGCTCTGTGCTGGCTATCAATGCTAATAGCATCTTCATCTATGTCACCCAAACCCATAGTCTGTGGATCATCCCCAACTGCCTCCTCACATATGCAGTGCACGCCTCACCATTCCTTCTCTACTGTTTTTTAGGTAGGAATTTTTTCATCCAAGACCAAGAAACCAGAAGATGCTCTGTCCTTTTCACCACAGATGACTCTGCAGGGACCTCCTTGCAGCTGTATCACACTCCCCCAGGAACATACCTGCTTTCCTTCCTCTTGCCAGTCTTGGTTCACACTATCACGGCTGCCTTGTCTTTCCTAACTCACCTAATCCATTTCATTCCTGCCCTTTCCAACCTATCGTCGCTTTTAATAAGTTGTTTTATAAATACCTACGTATTCCACGGCACCTATGGGCTCGGGCAGAGCGGTACCCAGCGCATTTAAATGACCTCGGGTCCATTCTTTTGGAATGCGTGCGAGAGCAGCCCCTGCGCTTGTCCCGCACAGCCGGAGCGCCGCAGGCTCGTGGGAGGGAGCGCAGGAAGACCGCGGGAGAGAACCGTGAGGGGAGAGCCTGGGGGGCGGCGGGGCGAGGAGGGGCCCCCGCACGGCCGCCTGGAGCCCGGGAGCTTCGGGCTGCGGCTTCTGCCGGGGCGGAGCGCCGAGCTCAGCACGAGGCACGGATAAGCGGCCCCGCATCCCTCCCGCCGGGCTCGCCCCAGCACAGCACGGCCGGGCCCCGCACTTACCGGGCGGGCGGGCGGGCGGCGAGAGCGGCGCCCCGAGCTCCTCCTGCGCG
>VZTT01028086.1:0-13851 GCA_013400855.1 Buphagus erythrorhynchus | reverse complement strand
CTCCGCCGGGCGGGGCGGGGCCGGGCCGGGCCACGGCGCTGGGGCGGGGGGGAACGGCTGAACCACTGCGGATGGGCGGGGGGAAGTGGCCCCGCACCCTCAGGAGTGGCCCCCGGGCCGGGCTCGACCGGTGACAGCACCCAGTGGCCGCGCCGGAAGCGGCCTCTCGCACCGCCGCGGTCCCGGCCCGCCCCGCGCCCGCCTCCCGGCGTGCCCCGCACTGGGCTAAAGGTCGCGGCGCGGAGGGGGTGGCATTGGCTCGGCAGGGACGCAGCGCCCCGTTCCCGGTCCCTGTCCCGGTCCCAACTTCTCACCCGCCGCCGCCACCATGGCGAAGCAGCCGCAGCCCATCAGCCCCTTGACGGAACTACTCGCNACTCCCGGCAGGCACTGCGCGGGGAGCGGAGCTTCCGGTGTGCGCCGCGGGGAGGCTGAGCTGGGCCTCTGAAGTGTCCTAGGGCGCCCCCTGGCGGCGCGGCGGCCGGGCGTCTCGCAGTCCCGGTTTAAGTGAAAAATCGGGAAAGGAGCATCGGTGTTTCCGGTACTGGCAGGGGCTGGGAGCTGGGATGCATCCGCCAGCCCCGTCCTGCGGCGGGACCCTGCGCCAGGGGGAGGCCAGGAGTGACCCTGTGGGGTCCAGGGGGCTGGAGTCGTCATCCGGACGTCACCCCAGCAATTAATTAGTTAAATACATGAACCACTCATTACATTAAAATTCAACCTCTTCTCTTCTGCAAAGGGCTAAAATGCTGTCAGTGTTTCTATCAATATCTTCAGGCCCACTCACAAAACATACTTCATAACAGCCAGAGGTGTTCTGTCAATCAAAGTTTAGATATATTTAATAAAATAATGTTTTTCTCTCCCTCTTACTAGGTCAGACTGCAAACCCAGCCTAAGCCACAGCCTGGCCAAGCCCCACTCTATTCTGGGACCTTTGACTGCTTCAGAAAGACTCTTGTTGGAGAGGTACTGTGACACCTGCCAGATATATCAGTTGTTTCTGTATACTGTAGGAATGGAATCATGTGCCCCTCAGAGACCATACAATTCCTGGGTTATCGGTTAAATTGATTCTAATTAACATTTTTTAAGCAGATTACAAAGCTTGGGGAATATTTAGCATACATGTGCTCCAGGTACACGTATCTTTGTTTTGCTAAGAGAAGTTTTTGGTTCAAAATACCATGATATTAATGTCTGTAGTTGTAGACTGGAGTGAATGTTGGCAGTTGTTCTTTGGCCTTGTAGTTAGTGAAATTTTGCTGTCCTGTATTTGGAGTCATCTCTGGAAATTCTAAAATGGATAATGCCTTTTGTTGATACAAGCAGTACTTTTACTTTCTTGTATAAGGTGTTACGCCACCTATGAGAAGGCAGAGGATCTTTAGTTTATAGATTTTTTTTTTTCTTTTTTTGAGAGCAGAGTGTCAATCATAGTAGTTATTCAACCTTCTCTAGAAGGTGGACAATGTTTTTCACTCCTGAATCATCATGGCTGTGTTGTTGAGCTAGTCTGTTTTGTTTTTAGAAAGGCATGCAGCCTTGATTTAAAGTCTTTAATTGACAGAGAGTCCAGTTTTCTGCTTTTTAAGTTTTCTCAGCAGCTATTTACCATTTGGAAATAATGGCTGTAAAGCCCAACTGTTTATCTGCTTGCCTGAAGTCTCATTTCTAACTGTTGGATCTTGTTAGGTAACTCCCTGTTGAATGAAAGATCTGCCTCAAATCTGAAATCTACTTCCATTGTGGTATTAACAGGTTGTTATATAACCAAAGCAAATGTTGTTTCTCTGGTCTCTCCCACAAAGGACTGGAATGCTGTGCCAGCTCTGAATCCCTGGCAGTTTTTAACACCCCTGCTGCAGCACGGACGTCAGAGCTGAGCCATAATAATAGCCTTGTGATGGGGAGTTCAAAGGCAGTGCTGCTTCTCTATCTACTCCTACTCAATACTCATCCTTTTCTGTAAGGAAACTATTAAAAACCTCTCTGCCAAGGCCTTTTACTTCCCAATGCTTGTGAGGAGGTTGAGCAGCAGTGGCTGATCTCTCAGCCACCTGCAATTGCATGGCAGAGCCAGCTCTGCCTGTAAGACTTCAGCATGTATTGGGATGCGCTGGTTTATTGGGGCAGGAGGAAGAAAGAGGTGCAGAGACCAGCAGATACTTAACTTATGTGTCTAACCTTTATCTAGGAAGATAACTCTCCTTTTTATTGGAAAAAGTTCAATTTAAAGGCAAGAGAAATGAAATAAATACGGCTGCTGGGGTCTGCGTTAGAACTTTTTCATATGTGTAGTCTATGAAAGGAAATATCAGGAATGTATAAAACATCAGAAATGTGATCCAAAGTGAATTCATGTGGGGAGTGAAGGAATTCCAGTTGCTCTCCCTGGCTCTTCTTTTAGTTTAAGAGTGAATAAGTTTCAATGTTCTCAGGTTTGGTGTCAGGATTTTACACTACTGCATTTGACAAGTTACCAATAAAACACAGGTGCATTTCTGTGTGTAGCTGACAGTGTTCTTTCTTGACATAATCTATTGAGGCTCTTGTTCAGGTGGCTTTAACTTCACTCCCTGATACTTGAGATGCACATGCAGGTGATGAGTATTGTTATAGAAGGGCATCAGTGGTGCCAGTGTTTCTCAGGAAGGATAGCTTTCCTCTGCAGCAGTCCCTGAGCCTCAGCTAAACATGTATAACTGGAAATGAACAATAAATCCCTTTATTCCTCTGATCAATTTAACTGTTAGATGGATCCTATCCTGGATTGTTGCCTTTCTCTTCTCAGCAAGTTGAAATGTGTGCAAAGTTTATGCCAATCCAAGTAATTCCTGTGATGATGTTTCTTGCAGGGAGTCCGAGGCTTATATAGAGGAATGGCAGCTCCTATTGTTGGAGTGACACCCATGTTTGCTGTGTGCTTCTTTGGATTTGGCTTGGGAAAAAGACTTCAGCAGAGAAAACCTGATGATGTTTTGACGTGAGTTCCTGGTTAATCAGATGGTTGGGAAAGGCATCCTGAGGCTCTTGCTGCATTGTCACACGTTGAGTTGTGGTGTAAATTTGTGTCTTCTCCCAGGTTATAAATATAGTTCTGAAAAATAAAACACTCATGTTTTAATGCTTCTGGAAGCGTGGGACTGATAGCACAGGCTAAAAACAGACATTGTGTGGGCAGGTGCGATGCAATTCCCTTTCTACGCAAGAAGGAGCCATTAAGGAACAATTCCGGTTTGGATGAGTACAGTGAGAGTTATGTAATGATTGCCTGCCAACAGTTTTGCTATTAACAGAAACTATGGGACCAATAAATTCATGGTCAAGCAGTCTTGACAACATTCACAGCTCTGATTCTCTTTTCCCTGTTAGTTATGAGTCTTCTTGTGTCCCTTCATTAGGATATGAAAACAGCCATAAAAATGTTTGATTATTATTTCTGGAAAGAGGTGTTTATGAGTAGCCCTCCTCTCAGGCATGTCTGACCTTCAGAAACAGCAATAGGAAGCTGAGAAGGCTTGGTGGGGCTTTCTACAAGCCAACCTGTGCATGAAGAAAGCCCCCCACCCATAAAATACTCCTGTAATGGGTTTGCTGAGCTATGACCTACAGCTCTACAGGGTCTGGGCTGTAGCTTAGCAACATTTTATCCCATTGTTTGTGTGCTAGGTAGGAACTCTGTCAGAAAGCAGGAGCCCATAGTGTGGAGCCAGCTGTGGTGGGTTGATTTGGTTTCTGTTGGAGCCTTGCCTGCACAGGGCTGGTGTGAGCACATCTGGCTCTGCAACACAAGCCACTGCCAACACAGCTCCCATTGCTCAGAGGAAGCAGTGCTGAGGTGCTGGGGACCTGCTCACTTACCCTGTGTTATACCATGTCAGTGTCCTCATGCAGGCAAGACTGAAGGGAAAGGCCAGGGTAATAGTAGGAACTGAACAAAAAGTGCACCATGAACTTATTCCTGGCAGCCTGATCAACTCGGTGCCTTGTGTTTTATATACATGGTTCCAACAGGAAGTTTTAAGGAGCAAGCTGGAGAAGGACAGTGTAGGTTTTTGAGTCCTCATGTAGGATTCCTCTCAAGCAGAGCAGTGGAAAAGAGCAAATAGTTTATGTACTGTCACTGTGCTATTCTGTGGGTACAGACCTGACACAGTGAAGGTATAGTGAGCTAGGAACATGAGACCCAAAAATAAAAGTCGGACTCCTAGTGCTGTAGTTATGGGTCTAGAGGCAGGCTGGATGGTTGTATTTCCCCTTGCTGATTTTGAAGGGAAGTTGTGGAAGGAAGAAGATGGAGAGAAACCTGAGGAGCCTATCCTGCCTTTTCTGGGGCTGAATAATCCCAAGGTGAGCTAAAAACCTCAAAACTTAGTTTGAGTAAGTACGAGGTGCATGTGGAGTGGTGAGGGAGGTCTGAATGGTCTGGAAGATATCAGGGGAATTCGAGTGGAGAAAGGTGTAAGAATTGGAATAGAATGCCATCTCTTGGGCAAGTAGAGAGAAGCTGAAGGTGTGGAATTTGATTAAATTGAGATGTTAGGTCAGCTTATTAGGGGAGATAGCAGGAGGCTGGATGTAAAGATGGTTTTGTGATGGAGAAACTCAGCTTGTTTAAGGGATTTTTGTCATGGAGACTTTGCCATGTGAAAGCAGGAGCAGAATGTTTGGGATAATGACAAGTTGGTAGGACAGACTGGACTTTGGCAGAGACTGAAGGAGTGAGAGGTTATGGAAAGGAGGCTTCTGGCTGCACAAGCAGGAATATGTGTGGAATCTGGGGTGACTGAGAAGAGTATGGCAGACTGGAGGAGGAAGAGACTTGGGAATGAAAATGAATGGGGAATGCTATAGCAAAAAATGCAAGTAGAAGGAATATTAGCAAATGGAATAAATATGAAGAGCTGAGCTGGGGTTGCTTTAGGAACCAGTGCTTTTGAGTCCTAGAGATGCTAAATTTTTAGCTCTGCATTGACAAGGCACTTCTGCACTGATAAAAGCAGTGGATGCATTTCAAGTTCCACTGCCATGTTCTTGTGGAACAGCATCATCTGGTGATGCAGGGGTCTTTCTGCCCTTTGTTTCCTGTGTGCTGTGTTGTGTTAGGGTCTTTTCTGTTTCCTTGGGGCAGATATCCTCAGCTGTTTGCTGCTGGCATGTTGTCAGGAGTGTTCACAACAGTAATCATGGCTCCAGGAGAGAGAATCAAGTGCCTTTTACAGGTAAGGCATTGGATGGTGGTGATGGGAATTTAATTTTAGGGGTCTTGTCTTTCCGTAGCAGGAATTTCTTTGGTTAGTTCATTTACTCTGTTCTGGTTTTTGACAGGACTGAGACAACTGTAATTTAATGCATCTGTGTCACAAAGAAGCATTAAACAAACTCACCATGACAGTATAAGTACACACAGCATTAATTGCTCTATTCATTTTACACAGCTCAAGCCTTATGCTATGGGACACTATATGAGGCATCCATGGATGCCTCAGTCCACTTCAAAGTATGAAAAAGTCAATTTTTTCTGAATGAAACTTTTCCTTAAAAAAAAGTGTAAACCTGCTAGATCATGAGACTCTTTCTGGTGTAAAGAAGTTCTGTTACCTTGACAGTTCCCCATGCAGAGCTAAGGAATGCATTTCAAAAGTGTTCTGACATTTGGGTGGCTGTTAGCTCTGCACTGCCTGCGGGGGTTTTAAGGTATTGTTGGAAAATGTAAACCTGAACAAATGAAATGCCATCTTTAGCAGGTGTGGGAAGCTCTGCTTGTTTCAGACTGTGTTGAATTCTGTTAATATGGTGATGAGTGGTCACATGTTAATTCTGACAGACGGGATATTATCATGGGAGCTTTTATACACATACAGATGGTTTGAATTTCACTCAACTATTTGAGAAGATTACTTTTTGTCAGTGTGGAATTACCTAAGTGACTGGAGTTGTTTCAAACTTACACTGTGGAAAAATAAAGGAGAATCTGTCCTCTTCATGGAACAGTAACCACAGCCTCAGCTTCAGTGTGAGAGCTGCTTGAGGAAGTGAGGCAGAAGTTCCCTAGGCAGAAATATGTGCTCTTTCCTTTCTGGAAACATATGTGAAGCTTTCCAACCCTTGGCTGAACAATTCTGCATCGACCAGAAACCTTCACTGGTCAGAAACTCTCACTTTAATCCTGCAGATCCAGGCAGCTACAGGTGAAACCAAGTACAGTGGCTCCCTGGACTGTGCCAAGCAGCTGTACCGTGAGGCTGGGATCCGGGGCGTGTACAAGGGAACGGTGCTGACCCTCATGAGAGGTAAGGGATGGGGCTGTCCCGGTCCCTGCTGGGACAGCATAACAAGCCTGACACAGTATAGGAGATCTCACTGTCCCTTTAGCCCATTGGAGGGGCTGTGTCACCCATTTTCTTCTTTTTTTTTCTTCTTTTTTTTTTTTTCAGTCTGCAGAGCTACTCCAGTGCCTCAAAGGGCCTGAGAAATAAACATGAGATTCTCAGTGAGTGAGGAAGAGATTAGATGACAAGGATCAGAGGGACAGAGTGATATAGGAATTAATTAAGATCTGAGAAGCCAAGAGGAATGAGAGACTTCAGGAGAGGAGCAGAGAGAACAAAGAGAAGAGAAAAATACAGAAGTGGGCTTTTCTTTTAAAAATTATTTTCTTCTTTTTTTCTTTTTTTTCTCCTTGAGAGAAGGATTGTGCCTGTCTGTGACTGTTGCTGTATAATACTGACTGGTTTAAAATATGTGGTGGCAGCAGTTATGCTTTCTACCCTTTTGAGTCTGTGTTATTTTGGACTGGGATGTCATGACCCCTCTCTCAAATACAACAACAACTAAGTAATTGTGCCAGACCCAGAATCCTTTATGTATTTTAGTAATTCCCCTTTGAAAAACTGAAATTTCTGCATTTTTGTTACTTCAGTTTAGGAATTTGTTCTATCCTCTGCTTCTCACACAAATGTAGCAGCCTGCAGAGTAACTTTGGCAGTGTCCCTAGATAGGGGCTGATTCTCCAGTTTAGGTATGGGAGAATAAGAATAAGATAAGAATAGGCTATGGGAGTAGCTTAAAAAAACAAAACAAGACCCATCAGCTGTAGAAAAAAATCCCCAAATAGAATCACTAGAACTAATAGTGTGCAAAATTCATGCAGTTCCTGCACTGCTGTGATGTACTGTGCAGAAATTTGGACAGGTTAGAGCTGTCTCATCATTAGTGTAATATAACCAGGTTACAGTCTGGTTTGAAAGGCTGCTGACAGAAAAGTTATTTTCCCAGTTCTTGCCTTTAGCACCTGTTCTCCATGGGAAAGTTCAGACTCCTCTGTCTAAGGCAGCAGAAGATTTTTATTTTGTTTGTAGAAGAGGTTCAGAAAAGGAATCTGTATGTACTTAGTGGTGTTGCTGGGCTGGGATGGGGCTGGAAGCCTCTGGGCTTCCTTTGGTTTCCCACTCCTCACAGCCTTTGTTGTTTACCCACCAGACGTCCCGGCCAGTGGAATGTACTTCATGACGTATGAGTGGTTGAAGAACATTCTGACCCCTGAGGGAAAGAGGTCAGTGAAATCTCACAGTCATCACTTTCTGAATTTCCCAGACACTGCTGATTAATCTCCCCAGTTAGGAAGAGAGCAGTATCATCAAAACAAATTTTTTAGAAAAGAAAAATGGTTGCTTATCTAGTGAGTTGAGCTGTTTTGGTCTGGGGTTAACTGGCAATTAAAATAATATTCTGAGTTTCTCTCAGATTCCAGTTAGGATCTTATTAGCCAAGTAAGTAATACTTAAAGTAGTTTCAACCCTGTGGACAAAATTCTGGGGGTTTTGCTGGATTTTTTGTGGGGGTTTAGTAGTTTGGTTGTTTTGTTTTGTTTTTTTGGTTTTTTTTTCCTAGAGCATGTGTGTCTGCTGTTGAATAAAAAGACTTGAATCTTTAGGGTGGACTTGGTACTTCTTGGAAAGGTTGCAGCATTGTGCTGCTTTCTGGCTGCCAGCCAGGCTGTCTTTTTGATTGTCACCTTAGTCAAAACAATGAGTTAGACTTTTTTTTTCTTTTTAAATCTTTTTTTCACTTTTTCCTCCCACCCCACTCTGATCCTGCCACAGTGTGAGTGACCTCAGTGTGCCTAGGATCCTCTTTGCTGGGGGCCTGGCTGGGATCTTCAACTGGGCAGTTGCCATTCCACCAGACGTGCTGAAATCACGTTTCCAGACAGGTGAGTTGTATTCCAGTGTGTCAAGGCCACACTCAGTGTGATGCTCCTGGGAATGGGCTGGGCAGTGATGGAAGATGCCTTCTGGGAGGCAGCATGCCTTGAGTACTGCTTGAAACAAGTGCATGAAAAACCCAAGGGTGTTGCTAGCATTCTAGTTGGTTTCCTCACAAATTTTTGGCACATTGGGCTGCACTGCTCTGTTTCTGCCTCCTTGATAATATAATGATCCTAATTTGAGGTACCTGATTTGAAACATAAGCATAGAACTCATAATAATAGAATTGTCATAGCTGTTTTATTACAAATGTAATTATTTGAGAAGTTTTATTATTTCACTTCAGACATAATTGTATAAATTGTAGCTTGTGCTATCTGCAGTTTGTAGTAACAGGGTGGGAGTTGCTGAGAGCATTTCTTTTGGACTGGCAGCTCTGCTCTTTAATGTCTGTGGCCTAATTATAATTAGGATGGCCCCAGGCCTTGTACTTCAGCAGAGTTTGACAGCTTTTTCGTTGGTTTCTCTGCTAGTCCTGTCCATGAGTATTTTTGTTAAGGCTCCCCATGGTCTCAACTCTCCACTGGACAGTGACCATTTTTCTTGAGTCACAAATCATGATAATCAGAGCAGGAAACCTCTTTTTTTTTTTTTCTCTGAGCAATGGCTGCTGTGATTGTTTGTACCACACCAAGGGCTGAGAGGGGAGCACATCACAGCTTTGATCCTGTTCCACTAAGCCCGTCCTCAGTGCTGCTGTGTGGATGACGTGGGTTCATGGTGGTTCTGTTTAACTGGGCTGATCTGTGGGTTATCACTTCAGAGGGCAGTATTTCCCAGGGCAGTGTCAGGAGAAAGAAGAAATTGTTTTTTGAGTAGAGCAGCTTCTAAAAAACACCTCAGCATATCCACATAACATCAGCATTAGAACATCCTGTGCTTTTCATTTGAAGTCTGTTGCTGTTCTTGGCTGGGGCATGTGATAGGATCATTTTCTTATTACCCAGCTTCATCAGTTTTTAAATCTGACATTCCTATCACCTAAGTGCAGCTCTTGAGAGAGCTGTGATCAGCAGTGCAAGTAACAGCTCAGACTTCCAATCCTGACAAAAGTTATTCTCCTTTGTTCCCTGCCTGCAGTGACTTGATGATGAAAATTCCTTGGTCATGCACCTAACTTCTGTTCACTGAGCCTTCACTGAGCTGTCTTGTTTGTTTGCTATAGCAGTGTGAACCTGTTGAAAATCCTGGGCTGTTACATATGGAACATCCTTCAGCCCTTGTCACTGCCACGCATCTGAGCTAATGTGTTGTGCATCCCTTTCAGCTCCTGCTGGAAAATACCCAAATGGCTTTAGAGATGTGCTGAGGGAACTCATCAGAGAGGAAGGAGTTGCATCTCTGTACAAGGGGTTCACAGCTGTGATGATCAGGGCCTTTCCTGCTAACGCGGTGAGTACGTTGTGATTCTGGGTGGGTTTTGGGGACATGGCTGCTCACAGTGAGTGCTTGCAGTCTGGAGAGGACACAACTGCCTGTTTGCTCTTGTACCATCTCAGTGAGGTTCTTGTCACTGCAGGTACTTTTGATTATTGGTGTCCAAATTCTAAAACTGTACTTTAATCTAGGAGCAACAAGTAAATCTTTCTTCAAAGCTTTGCATGAAAGCTCTTTATTGACTTTCTCTGATGTTTTTTATCTACTGGTTGTACATCCAGCTGTAGAAGGTGGAATAGGTTTGGACTCACTTCCCCTTCAATAAATAAGGAGCCTAACAGAGCCAAAGTTCAGCCTTTGTGTGGAGTGATACAGTAGAATTCTTGCCTCTGGTTCAAGACTTCTTTGTCCTCTTCCTCCTTCCATATGAACCATGTTAGGTGTTCATAGTGCAGCATTTCAAAAGCCTTGTTTGAAACAGTTTTTTAGAATCCTTATTTGTTCTGTGTTCTCTTTTCCAGGCATGTTTTCTTGGTTTTGAAGTCGCCATGAAGTTTCTTAACTGGGTTGCACCTGGTCTATGAAGACTAGGAAATCTGGAAACAAGAGAGAAGGAAGAGAGTGCAAGTCTGCCTCAAAAGAATAAATGAATGATCACTTCATATTTCAGGAATGATTGTTTGCCTAATACCTTTTTGCCTTCCTCACATTTCTTTAGGTGGTGCTATGTGCTGATCAGAAGTGCAAGCTGTAGCTCTGACACAGAGCTGGTGAGGAGTTAGAGGTGACAAATCTTCTGAGCCAACCACAGCAGTGACACTGCTAACACACAGCTGTCACTGTCACATGTGCTACTTTAAGTACTTCCTCATGGAAGAAGGGGGCACATCTTAAAATGTAATTCTTTATTAATGGAGAAACATGTAGCTATTAATGCTGAAAAACTTCCTTAAAATAATTTTTTAGCAGCATGTACTTAACTCTCAGGGAATAAGTCAGCATGTGTCACGCATGGTCGTGTCTGCAAACAATGTCTGACAGTGTTCTCATCTCCTGTAGTTTTTCAGTTGTGGCTGTTTCTGTGTTAACACTGGTTTTAATCTCCTGTGCATGTACAGCAGCAAACACAATTCAGCAGGGGTGGCCAGAGCTACATCTCAGTGGGTTGAGGGGTGTTGCAAGTACCATATCAGATTTTGCACACTGATCTTTTCTGTGGAACTAGGACACAAGATGCATTATGTTTAACATTTGTACTAAGCTTTACTGAGGGATCTAGTGGGGAAATGTGTTTGATTAACCTGAACTTTTGTCTCAAATCCTTTCTACCCCACTGAAGAGAGCCCAAATGTGATTTCAAAAGTACAGCACAGCTCATAGCAATCTGTGATATATTTGATTCATAAACATTGTGTCCTGAGATTCAATCCCTGTCATTGATGTGAGAAAATTTAACAGTACTTCCAAGAACTGAATTTCTCTGACACGAGGGGGACACATAAAGAGGACACTGGCTCTGCAGTCTTGTCTAACTGTATTCTTTCTCCTGTTCCTTGGTTTTCTCTTACTATTATTAAACATAATCACATTTTCATTTGAGAAGTGACTAATACTGAGAAGCAAGAAGCAAATTTTAATTTCTTTTGGTTGTGATGCAGTGTTATTTGAACTCAATAAAACTAGGTGCTGCTTGGCTAGAATGTGTGCCTTGGTTCATTTATTTTTTGCATGGTTCATGCATGCTTAGTTTTGCAAAAGTTTTCCAATTCTTAATTCTGAGATTGATTGGGAAATAAGCTGTGCTGTGCTGTCTTTGATTGTTAACCCCTTGCCTTTTAGCTTTTCAATTTCTGACATGAGCTGTGGAAAGGAATATTCTGCACTTGGCATGTTTGTCATACAAGTCCTTTTAGGATGCTGCATTGTGGATGCAAATTTTTAACTATAAAGCAACACACTAAATAACACATCTTGGAACAAATAACACATACTTTGTGGAAAGTACTTGGTGTGCTTTTGACCTGTACCATGAGGACACAGCCTCCACCTTGGCTTTCCACAGGCAGCCCTAAAACTTCCCACTTTGTGCTGCTGAGAAGCCTTGAATTCTACTTTCCTTCCCAGTTTTTTTGGAAAGACCAGTAGGGAGCCTGCCTTCCTCAGAGTCCACATCTTGTGTTTTACAGGGCAGGAGGGGTGGCCCCTGGTGTGGAAAAATCTGTCACATGGAGCTGCTGCTGCATTCTCGCTGCTGCCATACCCACCAGGGGCCTTCCCCATTCCTCAGTGTCAGGAGTGGCTGCTGTTCCTCCTCAGATGAATGCAATATTTACAGTGTGAACACTGAGTTAGTACTGGTTTGGGGAAGTTATTACACGATATAAACCTCTCAAATGGTTTTAAACACAGTAGTGGGTTTACTGAGGCTAAATCCCAGCTAGTTTCAAGCTATTCAGGTTTGCTTTGAGGGCTCTGTGCTGCCTCACCACAAAATGCTGCCCTGTGCTGCTTTGGTGGCTGCTCTGGCCTCTCTTTGATTTCTGTGCTGGGGCTATGGTACCTAGAAGCAACTTCCAGATTTAAGAAGTGTTATAAAGCTGAATTTTATTTTCAACTCTATTTATGTGCTCAGAAATACTGGCACTTCTTGGGAAGGACAGAAGTGCATATTCTTTCATAAAATTCCAGACAGTGATGCTTAAAGCTGCCCACTCCAGTATTGTGTTGACCTAAGCTCCCAGAAAGCTGGGAAGAGCTGAAGCAGAGGAAGGTTGAGATTCCCAAGGCTTGGTCATGAGCTGTGCACTATAGTTAGTGCTTTCTCCCACCCCAGTCCTATCAATCCTAAGTGTTGCAAACTGTGAAAAACATAAAATTCTTGAAGACCAAATCAGAGACAAGTAATGACCCAGATTGAGCTGCTGGGTTTAAAAGCACAGCTCCTGCATTTGAGCAGCAAGGAGCCCGCTCTCAGTCTGTGTACTGGCCTCTGGCTTGGTGCTTAGCACTTTACCTTGACTCTGCTGTCACCAGCTGAGCCTCTCCAGTCTGTGACCTTAAGCAGTACTTGGTCTGGAACACTGAAATATTCCCGTCACTCTCTACTACTTCAGTTGTTACTAGTAACCGTAGACTCTTTTCCTTCTGCAAACTATCCCTTTTAACATTTTTTTCCTAAACATTTCAGATCCTGACTTATCCTAATTATATTCTGTATTCTTCCCACTCTAAGGTTTTTGCAAGCTTTGTATTCTGCATGGTAACATTCTGTTGTTTACCATGGTTGATTTCATCTGGTGCTTTTAGCTAAGTAAAATATGGCAGAAGACAATCAGGAATGAGGGGCTGCTTTCCAACAGCAGTGGCAGGAGAAGAAGAGCTTTGCAAAGGCTCATCAGACACATCTGCGTGCTTATTCAAAAACTGAAACCCAGGCACCCTGGAAATATTTAAAAAGCTGCTCATGTCTCTAAAGATTCTGCCATACAAAATTTGCCAATTCCTTGCCTCTAATGTGTGCAGCCTCAGAAAGAGAGAAAGATTTTAACACAGGCATAATTTCCTATACCGTGAGGACTCTTCTGCTTTCAGAGGCCTGGATTTGCATTCAAATGTTATTTTCTAATTGCCCAGGTTCTTGTGGGAATTCAGGCAGTGTATCTGCAGTTTAAGGGCACACAGTAGCAGCTGGTACACTGGTGCCAGCCAGTGATACCGATGATATTTTTCTTTATGCTCCTTGTGCTGGTAACATCTGGGTTTGCTATATCAAAATCAGTGTAGGGTGCCTCAAGATTCTTGTGCTGTACAACCTCCTAGACCCTTCTGCTTTGATGCAAGTGATTTTTCCAGTGGTGATTCAAGGTGTCTGGAAGTATTCCAGAAGTAATCCATGATAGATAAATCTTCTGTGCTTGCATTTCTCTGCCCATTGTATGCAAGTGCCTTTTGTGCACACTCAGCATTGCTGTAGTGACAGAAAGGTCCTTGGAACACCCCTGACAAGTCAGTCTTGATCAAATTTGTCTAATTATAGGAAGCTGCCTGTGGGATGCACATTCAGTTTGGAAAAGGACATTGCAAGGTAGATCTTACAAACAGTGAGCAATGTCAAGAGGGTGCATTTATTTGTATTTCTCACAGGACGAGATATACAGTGAGGAGATCAAGCAATATTTAAACAGAATGCAAAAAAAAAAAA
>VZTT01028084.1:0-18118 GCA_013400855.1 Buphagus erythrorhynchus | reverse complement strand
TTTTTTTTTTTTTTCCCAACCAGCAATTTAATGAGGATAATTCCTGCTCCTCCCATCCAGACAATATTTTTAATCGGGGTGTTCACTCATCAGAATAAATGTCCTCTCTGGGTCCTTCTGCAAGTCCCAGGCTTTCTGCAGCAGGACAGTCCCAGCTGCTTGGTGGCAGCTTGAGCCCTGTCATGTCCTGTAGTAGGTGTCATCCCGAACAGCATTTTCCTGGGCAGGTTTTCACTGACTGTCACACTCAGGGTCTTTTTTCCCCCCAGATATTTTACATCTCTAAACACCTATTTTCAAAATCCCGCCAGCAACTGAGCATCCTTAAAACAGCTTAAAAAAATCAGGGGTTAAACAGAAAGGACAAATGAATCCTCATGCATGAAGTAATAACATAGTGGTGTGGCCTCATCAGCTTTGCTTCCTGATGATCCTTGTGGGTCCCTTCCAGCTCAGGATATTTTAAGTTTAAGCCCTCAGGACCTGCCTCTATGACAGCAGCAGGGACAGAGTCACTTCATCTGTTACACAGGAAGAGAGGAGCACGTTGGGGTTCTGTTACTGCAGCAACATGAGGTTTATGGCCAGGTAGGATCACACATGTCAGATCTGGCTTATTCAGCAGTGGAGAGAGCAGCAATGAGGTTGTCAAGGCAGGGCACAGAACATGGGTCCCCATATCTGAGCATCATCTGTGGCCACCATGGCCTGGTTTCACTCAGCTCCCCCAGCCCACGTGGCAGCCATGCTTTGGCCAAAGTCAGCAGCAAAAAATACTGACCAAAATCAGTATTTTAGGGCCACTGTGACTCTCTCTTGGAGCAGTCTCTGGTGTGAGGGGGATGGAACTCAACATTTACTTTCTGCTCCTTCCTTGGTGGGATTCCATGTTTGTCCTTTCCTCTTGTCTCTGTGTGTGAAGGTAGGACCAGAGGATGTTTTCAGGTTTCCTCTTCTTTTAAAGAAGTTATTAATTTCCTATTCTGCTCCACTCAAGCCCAGTGGCCTGGTAAAGATGCTGCTGCCAAGATAATCCCTCCTAAAGTCCATAGAGATACTTGCACAAGCCGTACATGAAATAGAATCATAAAATCATAGAATTATTTGGATCCAACCCCCTGCCATGGGCAGGGATGCCTTCCACTATCCCAGGTTGCTCCAAGCCCATCCAATCTGTCCTTGAACACTTCCAGGGATGAGGCAGCCACAATCTCTCTGGGAAACCTGTGCCAGGGCTTCCCTACCCTGTGAGTAAAGAATTTCTTCCCGACTTCTAATCTAAACCTGTCCTCTCTCCTTTGGCCCATCACTATCTACCCATAGAAAAAATCCCACTTTCTCCTTTTTATAAACCCCTTAAAGTTCTCCCTAATTCTCCTCCTCTTTGTCACTGTGTCATTAATATTAATAACAACACAGTTTGACTCCTATTTGCTGTTTCACTTTTTTCCTCCAGTTCACAGGGTGGTCAAGCAGAGGATAACATCAATTTTGGACTTTGGGTTCAACTGCTGGGTGGCTCACTGTGGGTGAGGGACTGTATTTTCTGGCTCTAGACTGGTGTCTGCTGAATCCATCACCCCAATGGTGTGGTAGCTCTGGTCAGCTCAGCAGGTTTGTTTGATGTGGAAGAATAAGCAATCTCATGTCTTGCTATAGGCCCCTACATTCCTGTTTAACAGCAACAGTCAGACTTCAGGCTTTTCTGGAGTCCATGGAGCTTCAAAAAGGTACTCAGGAGCCATTGCATCCCTTTAAAATTTATCCTTGAGACCAGAGGAATTTACAGTGAACTGCAAATAACAGCCCCAGGAAACTCCTGTGCACACGTGTGAGCTTCATCCTCTCTGCCATCCTCCACACCCTGCTCTGCCCAGAGGAGAGGGTGGGTGGTACCTGCATGTGCTGCCCAGGACAGTGCTGGAGTCACAATCCCGGGGGGATTTAAAAGCCCTGTGGATGTGGCACTTGGGGACATGGCTTAGTGGTGGCCTTGGCAGTGCTGGGGGAACAATTGGACTTTTCATCCATCCCAAACAGGCTTCAGCCTGGGCTTTGGAATTTGCCTACCAGCACTTTTGCATCTGTGTTTGCATACCCTGGGTGACTGTTTGCATGTTGAGCCCTGGAGGGAGTGAAGACCACAACATGTTTTACTTGCAGCAGAGAAACTAAAACAGGCCTTTCTGAGAAGACCTTCAGAGCTAATTTCATTTCTTGCTCCTTCATTTACTGCTCCTTCTCCTCTGCACCCACCAGATTAGTGAGAATCCCACATGATGGGGTCTCAGCAGAGTTCAAACTGAGTGCTTGGGTGGCAGTTCTGAAGTGCTGTTGAAGGGACAGCAAGGGTAGAAACACAAACTGTGGTGGTCAGAGTCGTGGTAAATGGTCACTGCCCATCCCCAGCCACGTCTGTGGGACTGCTGCATCCTCAGACCTCAAATAAATATGTGGAAGGGCTCATGCAAGGGAGTAAACAAGTCCTGGAGGGCGTGAGCTTGCAGAGGTCCTACCTGGACCAGCCATCTCATGCACTGAAGCTGTTTTGCTCTTGCCTCTTCCTCTCCAGGCTCCCCTGCCCGAGGTGGGCTGGCTGCTCTCTCCACACAGCGAGTGGCCGCGGTTTCGTCTCAGTCATCATTTCTATTGTTATCTGCCCACTATCTGATCCTCTCCCAGGCCAGGCCAGGAAACATCCTTCTGTCTCTGTCTTCGACGGCGCTCCATCCTCTTCCTCCTTGGAGAAGACAAAAGCAAAACAAGCGCATAATGAATCAGACGTTTCCCTTCTCGCTTCACCCCTTATTTCCCCCTCTCATTTTTCACACGGGCCAATTTCTGCCTTTTCCCCTCCTGTTTGTTTGGGATGTGGCCTGGGCTCAGCATCCCGGGGAGTCTGGCCGGCTCCTGTCGGAGTCAGCGGGAGTTCAGCGGTGGGAAAGGCTGATAGGGCTCCTCTGGCCCCCACTGCGTCCTCAAACGTCTGCAAGAAGCCTGGCCTCCTGACACCGGGGCATGGGATCAGCTCCAGGCCGAGCTGGAGGTTCATGAGGGTTCAGGAAGGCAACTGGACAGTTGGGTGGAGGAAAAAATGTTCTATTGAGGGCGATTAAACAGAAGATCAGCTTATCCAGCGCAGGATGTCACGCGGCAGGAACGCGCTGAAGGCTGGGAGAGGGTGTTGGGGAAGCCTTGCTCTGTCCTTGCCCTCATTTTGTATTTCTCCATGGCATTCCTGGAGGAGAGGTGGACACTCACCTCTATGCACTCCCTGGGTTCACTTTCAGCTCTAGAACAAGATGGGGCAAAGCTCTGCCTGTGAAGCTCAGCACTCCTCAACCTCCGGTGACATTTCACATTTGCTGTTCCAAACCAGCACTGGGTCCCACATCCAACATTCAGTGGGATTCTGTCTCTAAGCCAGGTGGTCCTGGCTCCTCCCTGGACCTGGTCAGGGTGGGAGTATTGAGGACCTGTAAAGAAAGCTGCCCTAAAACACCCACACCAGTCCCCATCTCTGCAACCCCTCCCTCTCCTTCCCCTCTCCCCACCACCCAGCAGTGCTGCACTTTGGCTCTGCTGTGAATTAGCCAGCTTTTCTTGGGAGCTTGATGTTCAGAGATCCCTGCAGCCCAATATCAGCACTGCTGTGGGCTTGCTTGCTCTTACTCCAGGTAGGAGTCAGGTCTTTGGAAGCTCAGCTGCTTTTTGGGGAGCTCCTCTGCAGGTTGGCCAAGGGCAAAGGCCAGTGGCAAAGACTTTGATGTCATTGGTGTGGGTGATGTGGGTCAGTGCCAATGGGTGTTCCTGGCCCCGTTCCCAAAACTGGGGGGAAGACAGGAATCTGCAGGGATTGATCCCAGTTCTGAAACTTTCCCACTCTTTTCAGAAAATGAAGGTGAAAAACAAGACACACCCACACACCCCAGAGAGATGAGTTCCTTCAAATACAGATCCTGCACTGATTTTTTATTATCAGTTTTCACTGTAAATAGAAAGGAACAAATCATCCAATAATTAAAGTTGGAAAAGACCTCTAACATCACCAAGTTCAGCTTTCAACCGTCACACTATGCCCACCAAATTATATCATGAAGTGCCATGTCTGCTTGTTTTTTGAACATTTCCAGGGATGGTGACTCCACCTTTTCCCTGGACAGTCTGTTCCAATGCTTAACCTCTCTTTCAGAGAAGAAATTTTTCCTAAAAATCAACCTGAACATCTCTTGGCATACCTTGGAGCTGTTTCCCCTTGTCTTATCTCTTGTTCCCTGGGAGAAGAGGATGAATCTCAGAATGTAGAAAGGAAAGATGAAAACATCTTTATTTCTTTACCTCTATAAAACACCCTGACTCTTTTCCTGTCATTTCTAACTAGGCCACATGGCTGAAACCAGAAGGATGGTCTCTCAGTGGATGCTGAGATAGCTTGTGGTTAGACACTGAGAAAACCACATTGCTGCTTTAGAGAAGATCCTGAGAAATGAGGAAGGACGTGGAAAAGGGCTACAGATGTTATCTGAAGAGTGAAAAGGAAACCTTGGCATGGCAGGCTCAGAAAGCTTGGTCTAGTTGGCTTATGAGAAAAGGAGATGGAAAAGTGACTGGAGAATAACTCCTTGGGGAGAAAAATGCCTGATGAAAGAAGTGTCTTTAATCCAGCAAAAAATAGCAAAGCAGAGCCAAACCACCCAGGCTTGTGGTTAGTGCAATGGGAAAAGAATCACTTGGTTAACCCAGGTTCTTCATCCTTGGATATCTTTAAATTGCGGGCAGATGTGCTCCTGGAAGCAATGTCTCAGTCAGGTGCAAGCTGCTGAGTTACAGGCAGGAGCTGCACCTGAGTATCACACTCACAGTGCTGAAGTGAGATGGGATGAGCTCTGATGGATGGAGATTCCAGCTGGATTTACTTCATCAGCTCTGGAAGGACTGCAAAGGGAGATCTGGCACCTCCTTGCTTACTGGTTTATGAGAGTTATGAGATTTCATCCTGGTTTGAGGACACAGCCCTTATTCCTGTCTCAGAGCTTCTGGCTGGGGTAAGGCAATGGCTCAGCAAATCAAGGTGATGGGGAAACCAAAGTGAGAATCACAGAGTCGTCAGGGTTGGAAGAGACTTTCAATCTGGTCTAATTAGAATTTCCACTGGGAAATCTTGGAATTGTCCAGGAATTGTTTCTGCTTATGAAGACAGGCTGGGAGAGCTGAGGCTGTTCTGCCTGGAGAAGAGAAGAATCCACGGAGAGCTCAGAGCCCCTTCCAGAGCCTAAAGGGGCTCCAGGAGAGCTGGAGAGGGACTGGGGACAAGGGATGGAGGGACAGGACACAGGGAATGGCTTCCCACTGCCAGAAGGCAGGGATGGATGGGATATTGGGAAGGAATTGTTCCCTGTGAGGGTGGGGAGGCCCTGGCACAGGGTGCCCAGAGAAGCTGTGGCTGCCCCTGGATCCCTGGCAGTGTCCAAGGCCAGGCTGGATGGGACTTGGAGCAACCTGGGATAGTGGAAGGTGTCTCTGCCCATGGCCAGGAGGTTGGAACTAGGTGACATGTAAGGTCCTTTCCAGCCCAAATAATTCTCTCACTCTATATTTTTTTGTGCTTTTCTGCTGGTGTTTTTACACTCTTTATTCTTCTGGGTGTGCAGGTCATAAGCAAACAGGGAAGCTGTTGGATTTACTACTTCACCTCTTCAAAATGGAATTGTCCTTTAATTCTGATCCTGTTCTTCCTTCTTTTGGTTGTTTGTTTTTCTTTTTGAAGACGTATTTCACTCCCAGCTGCTTCATTATCAATGTTCAGTTTTCTCATTGGGCAGGATTTACAGGAGAGACTTTCAATAAATACGCTGCTTGAAAAATGTTTTTCCTGAGCTCTGCCTGCCATTCTGAGCAGGAATCTCTGTTGGGGAGAGCCACCAGCAGCTAAGAGGGGTCTAAAATCCCTATTTAGAGCACAGGCTGCAAAGTGTGAGCATCAAGAGGCCAACTTCAGTGAATTTTGAGCAAATCTTAGCAGTGGAGGAATTAAAAGTGAACAGGACTGAAGGATATTGTGACAGGTAGAGGACCTTGAAAAACTCAGCCCAAACACTGGATCAAACCTCCATAACTTTTCCTCCTTGTGCAGCCTGTCCTTGTAAACCACTGGTGATGGAGACACTGTTCTTCCTCTCTCCTCTCTCCATAGACAGGGAAATGAGGAAGATATCACATTTACCCCATGCCTTATCTAGAACTGAACACTCCATGTCCTTCAGCTGCTCCTCATTGTCTGTGTTTTTCACTCTTCTCCTCATCCTTGTTGCTGTTTCCTGCATTTCCCTCACTTCCTCCTGTAAATCCACGTGGTGCCCAAGCTGGACCCTGTGCTGGACCTCCTTGATCCCAGGTTTTGGACCAGTTTATGCATCTCAGTGTGGAATGAAAGCCCTTTGCTCCAGCTGATTGATGCTCAGCCTCTGATCTGCAATGCAGATCCCCTCCTGCTCCTGCTCTGCTGTCCTCTGGTTGGTCACCATCAATCCCACCCTATTGCATGCAGGTTCTCTTTCCTAAATCCACCTTTTCCCCCAAAAATTTTGTTCATGGAGATTACTCTTACCAACATTCAGCTTCCAGGAGTTTCTATATCAGTAGGGGAATACTGTGTTCTCTTCTTGCCAAATTTCCCACACTCCCACAGAACTAGTGGTGACCCAAACCTTTTGGAGGTCAGACCAGCCCCATCCATATGAGGTGGAGGTGGGCTCCCAACCCTCTGGGGCATCAAGGATTTCATACTCTTGGCCTGGCAGGAAGGGGCTGCAGCCTCTTGCATAGAGGCCCTAACACTTTTCATTGCATGGCAGGAGAGGTAAAAAACCCTTTCCATTCATTCTGAGCAGGTTTTCCAGCCTCTCCCATCTTGACCCTGATTGCTTATCAGCTGGGATATGTTTATCCTAAATCTTTCTTTTCTCCTTTTCGTGTCTCCCCCTCCACCTCTCCCTTTCCTGCTTTTTCTCCCACTGTTTCTCTGTCCCAGCAGCCCACATGCACACCCCCTTCCCAAGGCCAGGGCTGAGCTTGCAGAGGAGTGAAACTTCAGACTAAACTTTAATTTGCACGCTGCCCCTCTCAAGGGCACCCGGCATTTTTTCGGCTGTTGTTCACTGCAGAGCTGGAAGGTTCTGGCTTGTGCCACTGTCGATGGAGACAGCACCAGTGTAATTACAGCGTGTTCCCTCCCTCTGGAATTCAGGAGAGACCAGCTCCTTTTATAGCCTGGCCAGAGTCCCTCTGAGGGGCTGTTCCTGTGCCTCTTTTACACCCTCTGTCCCTGGGGCTGATGTGAAAGTGCTGCAGCGTTGACCTCAGGCGCTGCAGGTCCTTTAAGTGGTTCCTAGAAAACCCTCCTGGCACTTTGCCCATGGGGTACAGTCACAGCTCTGCCCTGGGAGGGCTGTGCTGGTGCTGGACTGCATCTCTGCAAAGTCCCTGCTGCTGCAGATACTATTCAGAGACCAAGTCCTTAAAAAAAATCACATTTATGGCTTAGAGACACGGTTTAGTGCTGAGCTTGGCAGTGCTGGGTTTGTGTTTGGACTCGACCTTAGAGGGCTTTTCCAGCCTGAATGGTTCTGTGATTCTCTGTAGTGTAAGCAGCCCAGTTGTGCACATCTGTTTCCAGGAGCTCTATTCCTGCCACTTCCTAGAGAATCCAGGAGCCCTTTTCCTCAGTGGAGGCTTTGCCCAGGCCAGGGCAGATGTCAGGACGCAGATCAGGAGCTACCCTGCCTGCAATGATCTCCTGCCAGAGCAGTAGTGGTGGTGGGGAAGAGGCAAAGGGTGGGGTGAGAAGAGAAATCCTGCACTTTTGGTGTCTGGGAGGTGCTGGTGCTGTGGGAAATCTGGGCCTTTTTGGTGTCCTGGTAGTTGGCAGCAATGTCTGGTCAGGAGGATTAAACAGGGAGAAGAGAGTGCATCACTTCATGCTGCTTTCCCAGCCTTTTGAGCCCAGCTTTCAGCATAAATCACATGGAAATATCAAAGCATAAATGAGCATCATCTTTTCTCTGTGGACCTGTGACTTCCATTCTGATAGACCTGTGATTTCCATTCTGTTTCTGTCTCTGGGAGCCCACCCTCTGGTTGTCCCCATGCATCCCAGCCTGCTGCTGTTTCTCCACATTCCCAACCACTGGACAATAAAGTCAAGTGAATGCAACTCCTTCCCTACAGGTATTTCACAAGGGGGATTGTCCTTTCTATAAAGTTCTTCCTGATCCTTCTGTAAGGACACAGCGTTTCTGTGAAGTCATCCTGGGCTGTTTCTCTTAGATTGCAAAAGCAGGATGTTGCAAAATCCCTGAAGACTCTGGGAGAGTGAAACTGGATGGAAATTGAAGAGTCTTGTTCTCCTGAATTGCTTGGATGTTTCAGCTTTCCTCATCCCAGGGTCCATGAAGTGGGGACAGAGTATCTTAGGGCTGTCCAGAGTGTGTGCTGTTTCCCAAGTGTGACAGATTTAGTTATTCACTGGGTAGAGTGTTGGTCTGGGAAGTGAGGTGGGATTTAAACTCTCCTCCTTGAATGTCTCATCACGCTTCTCCCCAGCTGTGAGACAGAGGCAGTGCAAGGGTGGGATGAAGAGAGCTCTGTGTTATCATGAATAACAAGAACAAGTAGGTTTCTAATCTTGGGGATGAGATGATCTTTTCCGTCACAGGACACAGCTCCACTAATAAATAAAACAGTGCCAAACACAGGCACTGGAACTTGATTGTCTCTGTCACTGACATGGTGCTTGGCACAGTTTTGGCCCCAGCCAGTCACTGCCACCCTAAATCTGCACAGGGCAGAGCACAGGGATGCTGCTTCACCCAGACAAAATCCTGGTGGCACATCCAGTGTTTTGGGGTGCCCTGTATGAACCCCCTCTGGGTGCAAGGAGCATGTGGCCAAGCACAGCTGAGCCTGTTGATTCATCACTCCTCTTGTTCTGCTTCTTAGACCTTTTACATAAACATTTGCAAGTGGCCAGGGTTGGGAAAGAGCCCATGAGCAGATAGGGCTCTGCTCTGACTCCGTGCGGCTGCTCAGATGTTTTCGTCCTGCTTTTCCTGCAGATGAGTGTAGACCATGGCAGAGGTCAAACCAGCATGGGATATCTTTAAAAAGCCCAGAGCTGAACCAGATAGCTCTACTCAAAAGCCTTCTTTGCCAATTTTTTTCCCATTCCTGCCATACTCAGGTCATGCCACAGTTTCTCCTTGCAGCACATGGAAAGTGCAGCAGTTGCATGTCAAAAAAATGCAAGGAATAAAGAACTACAGAAGAAAAGGGCAGATAGCACAGGGCAGTTCTTTTTTATCTTGCACTGGGACTTGCAAGGTTGCAGAGATCCTCAGGCTGAGCTTGGATGGGGAGGAGATGTCCATTAGCTCCATCTCCTTGATTTTCCATGTAAATCTTTCCCCCCACTTTGCCACTCTGGTCCCCCCAGCACTGCCCCTGCCCCCCGTCCCATTAGGACTGTCGGAAGCATAATGGAAGAGAGAGCTTTCATCCATCACAGACCTTGAAGAGTTCAGCGAGGCAGAGCCATCACAGAGGAGAAACATTCCTCTGCGAATCCCCTCTTGTCTCTAGGGTGGGAAGGGGGAGGAGGAGGGAGAGATAAGGCCAAACTAATTTGTCTTTTTTAATTGGCTCAGAATACTTGAACGAAAGCTGGTTTGTTATCCTTGGCTTTGCTCTGGCAGGCATCCAGGATGTAGGGCAGGGCCGGAGGCTTCTGAAGAGTTAACCTCTTCTAAATATCCTATTAGGATCCTCTCCATTTAGTGTAAGGACCATGTAAGCAGAGTCAGAGTGGGAGGGCCTCTTCAGTTTGCTCTCTTCCCTTTTTCTGGTGGAAACTCAGCTTTGGAAGGGACACTGGGACACAGAACAGCAAAGGCCTGAGGGTGAGAGTCTGCTGGTCAAATTTTGCTGTATGCACTGTAAACATCCAGAGCTGAGCTAATCACCCCGAGCTCACTTTGTAGTCAGTGAAGAGAAACACACACTTGAGGGACAATTGAGCCAGACTAAGGCAGGATCTGAAAGAGGTCAAATGATTCTGGCCTGGAGTGACTGGAAAAGGAGAATAGAATGGTTTGGGTTGGAATCATAGAATCACAGAATGGGTTGGGATGGAAGGGACCATAAAAACCATCTAGTCCCAACCCCAAGGTGTTTTTTCTCAGGATGTTTATCTATCTGGTGTCACACAGATGTGACAACAGATCTGTTGGGAGGCCTGTGCAGGTCTTGGAGAGCAGCTGGAGGATGAGGAGTAACCAAGGATAATCTAAAATGGCACTTGATGTCAATGGACAATGGATCAATCTGATAAAGTCACTGTGGATGACTCGGGCTCTGGATGTCTGGCCTTAGTAGATCATGTCTTGTGTACAGAGNCACCAAAGTCAGACTTGGGGTCAGATTGACTGGCCATCCACGATTTCTGTTGAGTGACCTGTTCGTTGTAAAAGAGAAATCACCAAGTTCTTTAAAACAAACTCAAAGACATATTTACAAGATTGTTTAGGCATGAACTCCACCTTCATCACTCTTTGTGGTCATGATGTCTGACAGACAAAGTGGTAAAACTCACTTCCTTGAAGGGTCCCAACTGCACCTTTCATGAAGATGGATGATGTGGGCCAGGCTGGTCCACGGGGCTTGGAGAAACCTGGGATGGTGGAAGGTGTGCTGGGGGTTGGAGCAAGATGAGCTTTAAAATCCCTTCCAACCCAAACCATTCAATGATTTTATGTGTATGGAGCTGAGTTCAGGACAGTGCTGATGGATCTTAGAAAAACCCTGCACTTTTCCAGGGCTCCTCACACACCCAACTGAGGTCCTTCAAAGAGGCAAGAGCCAAGAGCCAAGAGAAAACCAGTGATGCTGCACACTTTGTCTTCCTCCCGTGCTCAGAGGGGTGAATCCTTTTTCTGCAGATGGTTGCAGTCCCAGGTCAAGGCCTGTGCCCTCCACAGGTCTGGGAGCATCAGATTTGCTTTGGTCTCTGACAGCATTACTGCAAAGTAATTTCTCTCTCTGGGCCGTGCGACTTCAGCAGGGGAAGGGAAGAGAGGCAGAGTCCAGCAGCTCTGACTGACAGCTTGCAAGGTCCAAGGGTTAATTCTGTGCTCTGTTATAAATATCCCTTTGTAGAGCTGCCAGGCCTAATTGATTTAGGAGCCAAATTCCCATTTCTCAAAGAAGACTTATCTGGACTTGTAAAAAGTGGAGCTTGCTTTCAACCCCAAAGCAGGAGAGTTAATGTGTGCTCTATATGTTCTGCCATCCTAAATCATGTTAATTAGCAATGTCATTTAATTCACAGAAATGCCTAATTCCTCTTTTTTTTTTTTTTTCCACAGCACCATATTGCCATCAAAACCCATCATGTGGGCAGTTTAGTTGCATTCCTCAGCCTTATGGAAAGGAAACCTATCTTGTTTGTACAAATAAAAGCCTACAAAGTGAGAAAGGGAAAAATGTCCTGGAGAAATACATCCAAGACTGGAATGGTACAGCCAGGACTGTGTTTGCCAGGGCTGGACATCCCTGCTCCCTTTTCCATTGATGGAATCTCCTGGAGTTCACTCCGTGTGACCCAAGTAACACCATCACAAACCAGTCCCAGCCCCTGGGTTTTTCTCTTCCCTGAGGTTTTAATCAACTCCTTTGACAGAGGGGGTGACCCTGCAGCCAAACACTTCTGTGGGTGCCCCCAGAAATGTATTTTGTTCCAAAAGTCCCAAGATACCTGGGGCAAGTCCCATCCCATGGCAGCTGCCACAGCCCCAGCCAAGGATCAAAGAACCCCAGGAGTGAAGGGGCTCCTTGAGGGCATCTCCTCCTCCTGCCCCCAGGCAGGCAGTACCTCCCTGCTTACCCTTGCCAGGGCTGCTCTGAGCAATGCTGAGTGTGCCACACTTCCCTGTCTTTGCCATTTAAAATCCCTTCCCTCCCTTCTTTTACCTCTCATGAAGGAATGTCACTCCTCAATGTCTCTGCAGACTAACCAATTTCACTGCTCCCTCCTTAATCTGACTTTCCTGCTCCTTTAGTCATTCTCTTGGCATTTTTTTGGGCTGTCCCCAGCCTGACCCCTCTTTCCCTTGAAGCCTGGAGGGGGGCCCAGCTCTCCAGCTGAGACCTTCCCAGCACCAAGGAGATAACTCCAGAGCTGACTCCAAAGGTAATGCCATAACTCCATGGAGCTTCCCAATGGCTCAGACACTTCCCAGAGGTTGGGAAGAGGAGTTCCCATTATGAAAGGAGACTGAGGAAGGCAGATCCCACATTTTGGTGTCCACATCCACCTGGCCAAGCCTCGGGCTCTGCTGCTGAGGGGAACTGTAGTGGCTCCATCAATACTGGGGTGGGATTTGGTTGCCACAGGGGTGTCTAAGGTCATTTTATTCTGAGGTCCTGCTGCCATTTGGTCTTTTGTTGACATCTCAGGTGCTTTCAGACTTTTCCAGTGCCTATGTTCGGCCAACTGAACCGTATCTAAGGGTATAAAGGGAATAAAGGGAATATGAAGGGATATTAGACATCCAGATCACACAGAGACACTGAAATTTATTAGTCTGAATCCACAACTGAGTGCTGACTTGTCATGCCAAGTCTCACAGCCTCCCTTGCTGTTTCACATTTCTCCATTTCCATCACTTTTCCCCAGGTAAAGGCTCCCCTTTCCCTGCTCAGTGGAGGCATGGAGGCTTCCCTCTCCATCCCTGAGCATCCCGTGGGAGCAGAGCACTGAAACACCTGAGAAGGACCCCAACACTTGGGATTTGAGCCTTGCACAGAGGAAAGGGATGGTAAAACACCTTCCCTCAACTCCCCTCTCACCGCTGAGCTCTGCCTGGAGAGGAGCTGTCTCCTCCTGCCTGGGGATGTGCTGGAGGCTGAGCAGAGCCCATTTCTGCATGGAAACCCCCCTTCCCTTTTCCATGGCTCTCAGAGCCGGGCACCCCCAGCCCTGGGAGGGCTCTGACAGTAACCATGCCACGGGGGCTGTCAGTCAGAGCAACTTTGGGCAGTGTCAGCCACAGTTCGCTGTAATCTCCCGGGGGGAGAGCGGTGCCAGAAGTGACAGCTACCTTTATCCACATCCCAGGGATATAAACAATATCCTGAAATAATGACAGGGGGAGCATAAGCATCAATATCCTTCAGCTGCTTCTCCCCCTTCTCTCTCCACCCTGGAATATGTTCCTGAAAAGCCTCGTTTCCTAATACCTGGGGTTTCTGTGCTTATTAGCCTTATCTGCTGGAGCAAAGTACCTCGGTGAAAGACATTTTTTGGTGACGTTTTTCGGAATGTTTTTGTAATCCTTGCATTTATAGGCAAAGACAAGGAGATCAAAGCTGCCCAGGGTTTATAAAGCATGTCAGGCTGAAAGTTTGACATCAATTAGAGTGATATACACGTTGTCCAGATTTATGAGAAAACACTGATTTCGCCCCATCCCCTGCCCCCAGATCACTGAGACTCTTTGCAGTGACTTGCATCTCTTTTCAGGGCTTGCTGATGAGTGATCAGGGATCTGTGACCCAGTGCCCAGTGGTTCTTCCCAGCTGGAATCCTGCATGCACTCAGTATGTATGGACTCAGCTGCTTCCATCCACTCTGCCCATGGCCCTGCAGTGGCAGCAGTCAGAAATTATTCACTTGAAATGTGTTGGAAAGGGGAAAGGGGATGCAGGGCTGGAAATTTAGTTTTCCTCTTAATGCTTTTCTGCTTAATAGTGTTTTTGTGGCGTGTCTTCTTATGCTTTACTTTGCAGTAGAAATTACTATCAACAGAAGGAATAGCTGAAAAATGTAAATCCTTCACGGTTTGGTTGCAAGTGGACACATCCCCTTTAGAAAAGCAACTGAGGGATTTCCTAATGAGAGAGATTTGGGTCCCCATCCCCACCATGTCCCAGTGTGGACACCCTCTCTGCCTTGCCAGAGGGAAGGTGGAGGGAAGCCTCGTGGTTGAGTTTTTCAGGAGAAGAGATTTCAGTTCACAGCTTCTCTCAGGCTCAGGAAAACAAAACTGAAATCATCTGGTTCCCAGAAAGGAGCCATGACCTTCTCATCAGCCCTCTTGCTGAAGGTGGTTGAGTCTGTAACAAAAAATAAGTGACCTGTAGAGCGTGAAGGTAACGGAGGGGAGGGGAGGCTGTGCCTTTCATCTTCTGGCTGCTCCCCTGCACAGGTGGCTGTGCTGTCTTTGCTTTTGCCTTGGTGCAGTGACACGGTGGGGATGGAGCTGGAGTCTGATTTATAGGCACAGACTCCCTCTCTTGTGATCTTCTGGGATTTGCACAAAGAATCATGGAAAAGTTTGGGTTGGAATGGACATTTAATGTTCAGCTAGTCCAGTCTTCTTGCAGCAAACTGGGACACCTTCCACTATCCCAGGCTGCTCCAAGCCCCATCCAACCTGGCCTTGGACACTTCCAGGGATCCAGGGACAGCCACAGCTGCTCTGGGCACCCTGTGCCAGGGCCTCACCACTCTCACTGTAAAAAATTCTTCCTTATATCTATTCAAAATACAGTCTCTTTTAGTTTAAAATCATCACTCTATGTCACAACAGGCCCTACTGAAATTTTATCACCACTCGTACAAGGTGATTGTGATTAGCAAATCCTGACCTGAAGGAACATCTTGAAAAAACATTTTTGGGGCTCAACTGTGTGTCTTGCAGATCCTCTGCCTCTGGGAATTTGGTCCAGGGAGAAGATATGAAATGTCAGGGGAAATCCAGCTTTCCCCCAGCTAGAGAAAGTCCCAAGACATGGATTTGGAAGCAATGGAGCTGTTTATGTATCTGTTGTGCAAATTTAATTTACCTCTGGTGTCTGGACAGGCAGCAAATCCCACAGGATCATTTACCTCTGCATAGCTGGAGTAAATATGAAAGCAATCTTGAGTATCTGGGAGCCTAAAAAAGGGTTCTGGATCTAAAAATGGCCAAAGCAAAGGCAGAGTGGGGGATGAGGATAACAAATGCAAATTGGAGAGTTTATCCCTAAATTAGACCTCGCTTCCATCTCATTTCCCCTGCTGCCTTTCAGATATCCTCCCAGTGTTTCCTGGCAGTCCCTCTGCATTTTTAACATCCAAATTTTCCTCATTTACCCCAGCGTTCACTGCTCTTCCTGTGTCTTGTGACCGAGGGTTGATTGCAATGGACGTTGTTCCTCCAGAGCAAACCAAGAGCTGATTGTGCCTTTAACCCTCCTGGAACACAGAAATCTACCCAAACCAAGGAATTCTCCCAAAGCACCTGTGGCAATTAGAAACACAATTTTTGCTGGGTGGAGGGAACAGGAGGTGAAGATTTCAGCAGGGATTTTTGTCCGTGTGTTGCCACAAGCTGTTCTATGCCACAAATGTGTAATGAGCACAGAAACTTCCACCAGGATTTTCCATTTCCTCCAAGTGAAACCCAGTGCTGCAAAGGATTCTCTCAAATCTCAAGGCTCCCACACATCTCAACACCTCCTCCAGATCAGACTCCAGGCACAGGATAAGATTTAATCATTTATTGCTTCTGCATGGAAAATATCTCAGCAAAGTGGTTTTCCAGATACTTTTTGCTCACGGTGGCTGTCGAATGTGTCCCGTGGTGGTCACTGGAGGTGTCACCCAGACCCTCAGCAGACCCTGGAAGGATTCAGCTCATGTTAGAGCAGACACCTCCATCCAGCTGAATTGCTCTCCAAGCATCACTGACTGTGGAGCCTGAGGACTACAATGAATTCAGATGCCTAAAAACATCCTTGATAATTTCTTGGGATCCTTTGGCTCTGAGGCTGAGTGGTGTCATTTATCTGGGAAGGGGGGATGAGCAGTGATATTTGTGCTGTCCAACAAAGCCCATTCATGTGACCTAGCCTGTCTTCTGTGCATCTTCTGGAGGAGAACTCTGAAAATTCCTATAGATCAATAAACTGGCGTAGCAGCTTTTGTGTCTCAGCAGCAAAGGATGCTTGAAAATGGACCAGCATCAACATTTATGGACCAAAGAGCTGATGTGGGGGTGTCCAGTACAGCTATTGTTGGCTGAAATGAATGAGGAATCCCTATGGAACCACCTTTAATGGCTTTTTGCTCATTTCTGCAACTCTTTAGGACCTCAAGGTGTGCAGGTTTCCTTGAAAGACAACCAGTAGTTTCTGCAGACCCCAGTGGGTTGGCATTTCCCACCTTGGGATTTTACAATGGGAGATGATGTTGTATCAGTGAACTGAGCTGAGTGATCCAATTCACCAGGGAAAGAAATATTTGCTACAACTTCTCCTGAAGAGATGTTCAAAGGTTGTCTTTAGTTGTGGTGCAGCCACATCCTTTATTTCTTATTCTGGGCTGAACCTGAAATGACCTGGAGTGCCTGCTCTGCTCATTTCTCCCAGATTTTCAGAGACCTTCAGCTTCTCCAAGCTGTGCTAGTCTGTCCATGCCTGCACTTGCTCCTCTTTTACAAAGCCATAATGAGCAAGTTCAGTCTGGGAAAAGATCAGAAACTGGGAGCCCTCATGACAATCATTAGAAGAAAGGCTGAGATAATTGGCATTGTTCAGTCGTTTTGAAACTCAGGGCAAAATGCATCAAAGTTTTCTCCATTTTGAGTTTTTATTGTTTGGGTTTGTTTTGTTTTGGCTTTTTTACTTTTATTTTTTTTTTTTTTGGCTGGACTTGCCAAATTTGGCCTGACCTTGCAAAGAGACTTGATCTGCCAAAACCTGCATTTTTGAGTGAATTAATGATGGTCATGAAAAATTTCAGCCAGCTGAGACAAAACCCAGAGCTGTCTTGAAGAGATAAAGTTAAAATGGTGCAAAAGTCTTTCCAGACAAGCCTTTATGGTTAGCTCCTTAAAGGAATGCATGTACCTAACTCCCTCTCAAATGATGGAGAGTCACTACTTAATTCTTGGATGGCTTTGGCCCTTCATGCTTACATGGTGATGGCTGTTCTTGACAGCAGAAGGGACTGAACTGACAACCGATGAAAGCAAAAAGCAGGGTTCACACTAATTCCATTCACCTCATCCAATGATTTGCACAGATTTCCCTACAGGACTGTGAGAGCAACATTTGGTGGCACAGGATTGGATGTGACCCTTCTTCCTCTGAGCAAATTCCTGCACTTGGCATGTTTCAAGCCCAGTTTGCTTTATCTTTAGCAGTAAAATGCAAATTCTGTTGAAAAATGCCAGTGACTCTCTACTCTTTGGCCTTGTTTTGTTTTCAAATCAAAGAACAGCCTCAGCATCCTCCCTCATCCTCCCTTTTATTTCCCTCTTGGCAAAAAATAAAGGCGTATATTTTTCCTAGGATGCTGGTATCTCTGCCCAGAACATGCCATGATATTATTTTTAACTCTGTTTTCTCTTCCTTGCTTTTCTTTATGGAAGAGCCTTGGAAGCCTCTCTTTTTTCCTTCATCTGCACCCACATCTGCTTTGCCCTTTCCTTCCCTTCCTCGCTGCTCCTGATAAAACACCTTGGTCTGATTCCAGCAAAATGCCAAACGTACTGTGCAGGGAGCTGGGCAGAAATACCTCTGCTGATTAAATCACCCTTTTTAAATAGCCTGAGCTGTTCATGTCAACTCTGGTGCCAAACTTCTTTGCCTACCCAAATCTCCTCAGCAGCAGCAGACCAGTGGCAGCCAACCTCTCTTGCTCTTGGCTTGTGCTGAGAAAAGGCAGCTAAAAGCCAGACAGATATGGAGATGTCTCCTGAAACAACAGGAGGAGTTGAAGAAGCAGGAAGAGACATTTCTGGGAAGACTGAACTTTGTGTTTCACCCAAATTCTGTTGTTTTCTTGCTGAGTGTGGGCTGAGTGTTGTGTGGAGAGCCTTAGAGGGCTGACTGGCGGTCATGGTGTGTTTGTAGGTGGGTTTGGACTTTTCCTCTGCTGGATGCACAGGGCAGTGAGGGGTTTTGGGAAGCTCAGATTTGTCTTGGTGGCCACTGGGGTCCTGCCACAAAAAAAATAAATGTGCAAAGAATACAGAGAATAGATGAAAAAAAAAGGTAAAACCGAAATGTCACCACCTTA
>VZTT01028083.1:0-30005 GCA_013400855.1 Buphagus erythrorhynchus | reverse complement strand
CCCCCCCCAGATTTTACAACAAAATGGCTCTTTTTGGAGACATGAGGAAGACAGGAAAGAAAGAGAAGTAGCAAACCTGCTGCCAGGGATCCAAGCAGAAGCTGTCACCTGCACAGTCCCCATCCCCAGGAGCTGTGGGTAATTTAAACTCAGTGTGATGCTGCCAATAACTGTGTTATTTAATCTGCAGAGCTCATGCATTGACTTTTTATGGGGTTTTTCAAGTTCCACCCACTCACTCCCACAGGATCAGAGAAAGAAAATTTTCCCACAAGGAATACTTGGAGTGACCTTCCTCTTGCAGCTCGACCTGCTCTGCCAATCCAAAAGCCATTTACTGGATCTTAAATCACCCTGGAAATTGCTCAAGCAGGGAAATCTAAAATTTCCCCCCTTTTCTTTCTGGGATTTCCATCTGCCAGAGATACGGGGCAGGAGAGGGATTACTGCCCTGCCAGCACTTCCCTCCTGAGTGGGTAGAGAGCCAAACTGCAGAGGATGATGAGAATAAATTATAGCTGAGAAGAGAGCTCTGAGGAAAGGAAAATGCATCCTCTGACTGCCTCATCCCTGCGGCACAGAACAGTGCCAGGAAATCCACAGCAAACTAACAAGACTCTTTCTTTAAAACCTAATCTACACCAACAAGTACAGAATACCTCAAAATTTCTGATCTTTCCACTGACAAGTGTAGAGACTGGATGTACTCCTGAATTTTATATTCTTATCCATGTATATAAAAACCTTAGCTGATTGCTAAGGGCCTACTATAGGAAATGGCTCATAAAGTAGTAAGTCAGCACAAAAATACAGAGTGGGCCATTGCCTCCCAATGTAGGCTTTATTTGCATGTGCATATTTTTTACTACTGTACAGCTTTAATTCTTTCAATCCACACTGGACAGACATTTTAGGCCCTCAGAAAAAAAAACCTGAATATGTGAATCAAAAGAAAAGTCACGGACAAAATGACAGCACTTTTCATGATAAAGATGGCTTTGACATATTAATTAGCATCTCAGAGATGAAATAAAGCCAGTGATACCGAATGATTCACTAGAATGAAATTAATCTGAGGAATAATTAATTCTGAGGGGATGGAGAAAAAGAATACAAATAGATATATTAGCAGCAAAACTCTTCACCAATGAGTGTGACAGTGATTTCTAGCAGCAGTGGATGAGACTGCAGATAATACAATTTTCTCAGCAGATGGCTTGGTAGGTGGCACTCTCACTCCTAAGCTGCTCTTACAGATTTACTCCTGAGCTGCGTGCCAGCATCAAATAGATCCTTACCCATATTCCAGCCCAGCCCCTGATTGATGGATGGAGAAGAAATGTTTAACAGAAGAACTGTTTAATAGCAGATTTGTTGGTTTTCTGGTGCAGGACATGTGATGATGAAGAGTGTGCTTGGTACCCATAGCAAGTAGACAATAGTTTGCCCTACCTTTGGTTATTAAATCCACATTATTGCACATCCAGCGTGGTCAGGCTCCACAGCCCTGCCACTGGCAGGCTACAAATCCTTGAATTAAAGATAACAAAACTAATACTTACCAAAAAATTAGAAGCATCACTTCTCGCTCGTTGTGAAGACTGGCAGCAGCATTTCAGAGCTGCACCACAGGGAGCCACAGGAGCCCAGGCAGGGCTCTCTGCAAGGGGAGCAGCCCCACGGTGCCCACAGAGCACAGCAGGTCCAGCTACAGCAGACAGGGTCAGTCCAGCAATGGCCAGACCATTCCAAATGTGCCAGTCCTGCAGCTCTGCTGCCTCAGGCAGCATTTTCCCACCTGCAGCTCCCTATACATCCGTGTCGTTGTTGTGACGTTGCAGTTCCACCTTCAGGTTCTGGGATTAAACTCTTCTCCAAGGCTGCTTGTCAAAGTCAAATCACACAGTCTGGACTTGACAGAAGTCAGAAACATCCCACCAAGTTCAATAAAACACTGGAACAATATTCCAGACAAGAATCTGTACCAAGGTCTAAGCCTTGGGCTGCTTCCCTCCTCCTGATGTACCTTCCATTCACACTTTTGACAAACGTTGTGATTCAACTGCCCCAAACTATGATGTTATCCCAAATCCACACTCACCCTTGTTCACCTGGATCTGTTATCCTGTCTCAGTCTCTGTGCCTGGCCCACCACATCAGGCAGAACTGTTTCTTCCCCCTAACATGAGTAACTTTTCCCTCTTTGCATCCTGCTTTCATGTCCTTGGCTTTTCCCTGCCCTGTTGCTGAGGCTCTCACAGGCTGTACTTTCCCAGGCTGGAAATATTCCCTGAGTTTCATTATCCACTTGTCAACATCTGTCTCAAGGTCAGGGGCCTTCCAAGGCAGCCAGTTCTTCCTGCTCCCTTCCCACAAAGCTCGTCAGGGCTCAGCTCCACCAACACAGGCATCCAGAGCCTCTTCTCAGTCCATCAAACCAGTCCTCTCCATTTAGGAGAGGCTAAAAGTAGGGATGTCTTCCAGCTACAAGTTCCATGTCAATAGAAAGTTCCCTGGTGCTTTTTGTGTACTATTTATACTGCTTTCCAAAATTTCCCTTCTGCTCTTTAGAAATTTCCCACAGCTTTCTAAGAACTGTGCATTTCCTTCTAGGATATCTCCACTGCTTTATAGCAATTCCTCCTCACTTCATACAAAATTCCCTCCAGCTTCCTGGCAATTTTTTCAGAACTCACATTTTGCTTTCCTGGGGTTCTCCCACAGCTTTCTAAGAATTCCATTTTCCTTTCTAAGGATTTCTCATAATTTTTCCATGAGTTCCTCGTAGTTTTCTAGGACTTTCCCATGTTTTTCTAGACATTTTCCATAACTTTCCAGGAATTTCCTGCCCCTATGAATCTCTCACTGTTCTCTAAGCACTTCTGTCAGATTTCAGGTATATCCACCAGGTTGTGGCACAGTGTCAAGGGGTGTTCCATGCTGATTGTGCTGCTGCATATTGTGACATGCCAAATGCTACTCCCAGTTGTCCTCTGGTGTCCTGTTTTGTTATCTATGACAGATTTTGTCATTGTTGTGCTGATATACCTCGTTCTTATATTTTTAACTATTTTATAATGCCACAGGAAAGGCTCAAGAGGTGAAAGTAAAAGGATTAATCAATATCTGGTCCCTAGACACGGATGGAAAAAAATTGTCAGGTTTTTTTGGAGGAGTTGTGAGAGCCTGTGTCCTGTGGGGTGTTCCTACACCTCCTCTTGCCCCTACAGGTGTATTTGGACATCCCAGATCATTCTGCTGGTCAAGGATCTTGCTGCCAACAGCAGCTGGCATGGATCTTTCATGGCAGCAATGATCCCACACACAACATTTATAAAATAGCCACATCATAGAGGAAATGGCTTCCTAATCCCCTTGAAAGGCTGGTTTATCCCTTTAAGTACAGCTTTATGTCCCTTCTAAATGCAGATTGGCTTTTCATCTTCATTCCCTTCCATTCTTATCTGATATAACTGTGCATCTAGAGAAAGAGGAAAATTGAGTATGCATTAATTTAACTTGGCACAGTAGAGCATGAGTAACCTAGAACTGAGTTCAAATATTGCAGATGGAGCCAAAACATTTAAGTGATTTTGTAAGTAACACTCTATCAGCTTATATAAGAGTTTCATTACAATTTATATTGCCAAAAAATCTTGTGTTACATGCCTGCTTGATCAAATTTCCCAAGATAATAGTTTATTCCATATCAGCTGGGTCTGAGAAAACAGGGTGATGGTTTTTGATGTACTGGCACAGACTCTCAGAAATCACTGGCTCATTTACAAAAACAATCCTTGAACTCTTTCAGACTGTACTGATGTCCCAGTCTGAAGTTTGGATCTTCTACACAAAATTAATGTATATTACGTCAGAAAACCACAGGAAATGCTGCATACACATGGTTTACCTCGCCCAGCATTCTGCTCCTGATAGCAAAGGAGCCTACACAGGCACCTCCCATCGAGTGCTAACGAATAATTCCCAGAAATGTTCCTGGTTTCTTCTGGCAAAGCCCTGATAACAGCCAGCTTGGTGCCAAGGCCAGTTCCTGATATCATATTCCAGAGCTGAAAACACTCCTTGCATGTGCCTTTGGGAACATCATCACATCATTCCCCACTGCTCTACAACTACTTTTTTCATGGAGCAGAAAAGTCTTGACGTCTCCCACGTTTGCCTTCACTCTGACTGCAGTTTTCAACCCAAGGTTTGAAATTCTTGGTCCTGCAGTGCCACTTACTGGACATTTCTGTTCATAAAAGCATGTGCAGCAGCTCTTCATTTACTCTGTTGATTCCCAGGGCTAATTTGAAATGGAGAAAAACATAAAATACACCAATGTTCACTTAAAAATACAGGAAAGCAAATACAGTAAAGCTTATTTCTTAGATAAGGCAGTAATCCTGGAGGAACAGAAATCCTCCTTTTCTGGTCAGTGTAGGGAAGAATTTGCCCTGTAATAGTCTGGGAATTCTTCCAGGTGGAAACATGCAAATGGATAAATTCATCTCTAGTTCAACAAATCCATATGGGAGTTTGCAGGATTTAATAATATATCCCTTGGGAAATAAGGCAGCTGAAAGGAATGCTTCAAAAGGAGCTGAGGTGGGATTTATTTGATTAAACCTGACATACATTTTTAAGAGACAAAAACATTTTAGTGTGAAAATTAGTGCAGATGAAGAAAGACATAAGAGTCAGAGGTCAGATACTCTTTGTGACTACACATATTCACCCATTTGCCTTTCAGTTTGTAGCTCATGAGTAACTGGTGGTGATTGCACAGAGCCATCTCGAGCAAAATATCAGATTTGTTACTCAGCAATGAGAGAAATGACTTGTCCAGTGAAAGAGAAGTTATGTAGCTGTTCAAAACCATCTGCACTGAGCACAGAGCAAATTATTAACTCATGCAGCTTTGTATGTAGTAACTCAAAGAACTCAGGTATTCATATATTCACATTAAATACTCTGCAAGCAGAATTTCAACTGTGACGTGAAGAAAAGTCCACATGTGGTTTGAAATCAGATTAACAAGTTGGTATCGTTGGCATACAAGAAAATTATTACAGGCAGAACACATCAGTCCTCAGAATGCAAACCATACAAAACAACATCAGTTATACCCTACAACAACTAATTTATTTCTCTGCACAACATCCAGCTGTTTCCATTTCCTGAACAAGGTGTTTTTCCTGTTCAGTCATTGCCATGTTTTTTAGCAACAAGTGTTATACCACCACAGATGTATCAGTGTTGGATCTGTCAGTGGTCATGGAGACTGGGATCTGATTGACAGGTTTAAAAAGAATTAGACATTAGCAGGGAAATATATAAATTGTGCACAAATTTTGTTGTACAGTGCAAGGATGTCAGTGCCAATTTTTATTCTTCATGATGGACACTCCCTTGGTATATTTGCACCTGCAATTGTCATATTTATATCTCTGAGATTTAAGTTGTGGAGCCTCAGGGGAAATAGAACAGGAAACATCTGAGATTGGATGTGGCTGTGTCAGAATGAAGGTTGACTCTTCATTTTTTATTGAAAATCATGAACTGAGTTGGCTTTCAGTTAAAACTTAAAACAAACTCCAGCCTACACAATTCTATTTTATGGAAAAAATATATATATAATTTCATAGAAGTTGAGCAAAGCTTTCATCAGTAAGTGCAACTCCACAGACATTGATACCTGGGTAGAGTCACAGCTTTTTGATATGAAATTCCCGTTCAGTATCCTGCAATGGATAGGGAGAGGGAGGTCAGTCCTGTACCCAAAGAGCTGAAGAGTAGGATTGCTCTGCTTTGCACAGCTGCCACTCCTCCAGGGATGAGACCTGTGGACAGAGCAGTGATCTTACAATGGGAATTTCAACAGAGGAGCTGGGCTGGCTGTAGATGACATTTGCAATCTGTCTCTGTGGTATTCTGGTCCACAAAAGAGCTGAACGAGCTCAGTCTGTGGGCTGTAAAGGGGCTGCAGCACCATGGTGTCTGCAGTGTGTCCTCCTGCTGGGATGGGATGGGATNTTGTTTTGAGAAGTATTCTCTGACCAAGGCTGCTAGCCTAGAGACCAAGAAGAGAAGAAGAAATTACTGCCTTTGTTTCATTCTACGGTAACTTAAATTGTTGCCGTAATACCTGGGCACCTTGATGAAAAAATCGATGAGACAAAACTGCCTATTGTAACACATTAGGTACTGCTTAAAGTGTGGACTTTCAGCTACTAATTCAACCCCCTTATACAAAAGCAATACCTTTCCCCTAGGCACATTAAGTTCCTCTCTTTTGGGGTAGCAAATGCTATGTGAAGGGAAATGGTACAAGACACATTACTCAGTGCTGCCAACCTCTCTGTGGAGGAGAACAAAAACCCAAAGTAAAGATAACACCCACCCAGGGACAGTGTCACCTGCCAGGACACCTGGAATTAGCGGACCCTGGGCTCAAGCAAGCAGGTTGCACAGGACTGATGCGAACCTCAGGAGAAGTAAAAAAAAAAATAAACTAGAAGGCTTGAAATTCCAAAGTGTTTCTACTGTCGCAGAAGCCCAGCTATCCCTGGAAATAAGAGAAAGAAGGAAAAGGACAGTGGGAAGTCCACCATTTGTCCCTGTGCCGGTTTCCTCCTCCACAGCTGCATCCAGAACATCATTACTGGGTCTCAGCACTTTTGAATTGCTGAAATAGAGATGAAGAGACATCCCTGAGAACTGCTGCCTTCCCAGTGCCCACAGCACACCCCAGGGTTACAGGCTGGGAGCTCAGCTGAGGAAGGGATGGGGGTGACAGTGACATGCGGATATTCCTTATCTGGCTGCTAATGCACTTTTTATCTCCTCTCTTAGGTGTGAGCGCTGTGACAAGACTCTCGAGCGACCTTCAGAGCCGCCTCCTGAGCTGACGGTGCTGCGCTCACACATGGCAATTTATTGTCCCTCATCGCCAGGTTTGGGGGCTTTAGTGTGGCTTGGGTTTCTGATAATAACACTGAAACAACAATCCCAATCCAGCGGAGCCTGGAGGAGACTGACAGGAGACCTCCCCACGGTCCCTGTAGGGCCATTCGGGGCTGGACTCGATGGTCCTTGGGGGTCCTTTATAACTCAGAACAGTCTGTGATTCTGCGATTTTGGGATTTTGTGGTCTGCAGCTTCCTCAGGAGGGGCAGCACGGATATCTGTCCTCTGTGACCAGTGATAGGACAGGGAGGATCGCTGGAGCTGTGTCAGGGGAGATAATTAGGAAAAGGTTCTTCCCTCCGAGGGTGGTTGGGCTCCCAGGGAAGCCTAACAGAACTCACAAGGAGCGTTTGTTTGGACAAACGCTCTCGGCACACGCTGGGATTGTTGCGACTGCGGGGGGAGGCCGGGAGTGGGACCCTGACAATGACAGCGGTCCCCTCCAGCACACGATATTCCATGAAATAATTAACGTCAGTAACTGTGCGAGAAAAGCGAGCCGAGCCGNNCACGGCGCCGAGCGAGGCTCTTCCGGGCAGCGGGGCAGCGCGGCGCGAGGCTGGCGGCCGGGTGAGTACCGGGCAGTCCCCGCGGGGATGGGCTGCGGCCGGTGACGGGCGGAGGAGCCAGCGCCGGTGGCATTCCCAGGGCTGTACTGGCGACCAGGCAGGGACCCAGCTCCATCTGCCACATCAGTCCCCTCCGCAGGGACCCAGCCCCCCGTCTGGATCTATCCCCTTCACAGGCTACCGGCCCCCGTGTCGCCTCGGCCCCTCCTCTGAAGGCCGGCCCCATCTGTCACCTCTGTTAGCCCTGCAGAGGCCCTGATCTGTTTGTGAGCTCTTCCCTTCTCAGGGGTGCAGCCCTGTCTGCCTCCTTCAGCCCCTCCTCAGGGACACAGCCCCATTTGTCACCCCAGGCACCTCCTCAGGGACCCAGCCCCATTTGTCACCCCAAGCCCCTCCTCAGGGACGAGCCCCCCGTGTCGGCTCCGTTACCCTGCAGAGCCCCTGATCTGTTTGTCACTCTGTCCCCTCCACAGGGGTCCAGCCCTATCTGTCAGCCCATCCCCTCCATAGGGGCCTAGCTGTGTGTGTCACCCCTGTCACCTCCGCAGGGTCCTAGCCCCATGTGCCACCCTGTCCCTGTGGAAGCAGGGCTGGACGCTGGCAGTGTGGGGCTGTCACAGCCCCCTCCTCCCTGCACACGTAACAGCTCCCTGCTCCCCCACCCGCTCCCAAAACCTGCCCCTGACCCCTCGCTGTCCCACAGGCAGGGCTGTCTGTGTCACAGGGATTGCGTGACAGCGGCACAGATCCCAGGCCTGCAAGAGACAAGCCTCCCTGCTGCAGGATCATCATTTTCTGGGGAGGAACACGCCGAATAACTCCAAGGTCAGACACCTGATAGTCAGAGACAATTTTAATTACTCATATTCATATTCATAAATGTTTTATAATTTATTGAATTATAAACAATTGATTGTTATACTGATGGGCGGGATGAAGATAGGCTTTGTACCAATGTGCAATTAAAATATCACCTGGATGGAGAAAGATATATGAAATAGTGAAAAAGTACAGAAGAGGGCTATGAGCACACCTGGGGTAGAGCCAAAGCTACTGCAGTTTATTGGTGAGGGTTAAAACACAAGGAGCAGAAACAAGCTTGCAGCAATCAGGACTGGAATAAGAGGTTGCACTAACCTTGGTTAGCAAAGGAGGTTTATTTTCCTTAATGTGGAGATGAGTTGAACACGTGTGGCGTCTCTGGACATGCCTCATGCAGCAGAAGAGGAGGTGGCAAAGCAAAGGTGACAGAGCTGAGCTGGCTGCAGGTACCTCTAACATCTGGAGCTGGCTTTAATGCGGAATGATGAAATCTCTGGTCAAGTTACACGCCAAAGATGGCTCCTGTTTTGAGGAGAGAGCCCCAGCAGCAGGCTCATCTCACCCAGGCTGCTGCTTTTGTTGCTAGGCTACAAGTGGGATGTACATTTATAAGCAAAAAAAAAAGAAAAACCAAGCATCTTGTAGTGTTGCCATGCTTTACGTTCTCCAGCATTCCATTTGGGATTGCAGTAGAAAAAAATCATAGTGCAGACAAAGATTTTTTTCCCCCCTGGTGATTTAAATAGGCATTTTACTGGTAGAAGGTGCTTTGGGAAAGAAAAACTTGGCAAGTGGCTTTAACATTTGGTGTGAGTACATTACATCAGACTCCCAGTCATCAGCTGTGCTGCTTATTTCAAACTGTGGCAGCAAATGTACTGCAAATAGAGGAATACCACTGCTTACAGATCCTGGTAAGTCTCACATGTGCTCTTTTGCCACCACACAAAAGTGCTTTTTTCCCCAAAAAGTCTGTTAGTTCTTCCCATTTGAACTAATTAACTGCCATGACTGACATCTCTGCAGAAGGCCTTGTGTTCCTTTCTTTGCCAGAGCAATTAAAACATGGATTTGCCTTTCCCCTGTTGCTTTGCCAATGTGTTGTAGTTTTAAAGTAGAACAGGTCACTTTTTCCTAATCAGAGGGAGGTTTGTTTCCTGTCTTTTCTCCTAAGCCAGCATAGCAGCCCTCTGGGTGGGCATTGTGGAAAATTGGGCACTGGAAAAGAAAAATCTTGAGTTTGTTCAGGCAAAGGAGCCCCAAAAAATAGAACAATGTGTTACTTGAGGAATAAAGAGGCCTAGCAGGACCCCAGAATATTTCTTTATCGAAGTGGCATGGGAAATGTTTCATAAGCGCTCAGCTCTGCAAAAACAGTCAGCTGTGGGCACTTTGGTTTACAAAGAGAGGGAAGAAGAGAAACTGTTCTCCCCATTTTATAGCAGCAGGTACTTTTCTCAACCTCAGGATTTTCCAGGCTGCATTTCATTTCCCAGAACAAGGCACTGACAGCTGGACATCAGGTTGTTAAACCTGGACTGCTTTAAAGAATGGAGATGTAGGGCCCTAAGTGTGTCAAATCTTATTTTTGTCTCTCCCAGTGAGTCTGCACATGAAATATCAGCAGCATTTGGCTCTAACTTTTGAACTATTCCTGGTCTAAAGAATCCTAAAGGATTCTGTGAAGAAAGAGGTTCTGCTGTTATCTTCTATTTTTACTGGATTTTGAGGGAAAAGCATCACTCTTGTTCTTTAAAAAAAGAATTCTTAGTTGCCTGTAGAAGATTTTATGAGTCATTATCTGCCCTGAGCACCTTTACATCACCAGAACTTATGGGTCTAAGACCTGGTAAAGGACACCACAAAAGTTGCACTTTTCTTTCAGCATTTGTGCAGGCTGGTTGGAATTCTGTTTTAAGCTGGATTACCCAGCTCATCCTGTGCTTTTGTAACAGAAGGTTGCAGGTTGCAGTTTGGGAGCTGGGCAACGAGAAGTCAAATGTCACAGTGAGCATTATCACAATTATATCTGCTCTACTTTGAGATGTGGAATTCTCTTTAGACTTCTCCCTGGGTTCACAGTTACATCATCATGAAATTTCCTTTTCTGTCACTGTAGTCCCAGTTTTAGCTGATACTGTAAAGAAAGTGACAAAAAATCTTAATTTTGGAGTGGAGCTTTTTGGGGCTAGGGTTAAAATACAAAGTGTCAGTAACATAAGAAAATATAAATGGTTCCAAGGAAGGTGGCAAAGCTGCATTTTGTCATTTGTGCACAGCTGCATGAGTTTAACTTGCCCAGAATTTCCCAGCTCATTTGCCCATCTGGATTATTCAGTCATGCAACACAGTTTAAAATAAGTGATCGAATATCTGAGTTGTTCAAAATTGAGTGAAATAAATTAAATAGTCATTGCTACTCTTCTAGCTGTTGCTTTGGTTTGAAAAGTGGTTGCACGACCTTCAAATGTTGTGTTTAAAAGATGAACTTTGTAAAGGAACAGCAGAGAGTTGAACTCCTGACAACTCCTGAATCTGCATTTTGCTGCAACTGCTGCTGTTAACCTTTAAACAAGGTTTAAAGTCTTCTGCAAATGCTGGTTCTGTGGAAAATCTAAATGTAGCCTTTGTACCAAAACTGTTGATCAGACTTTGGGCAAGTTTTGTATGTTACTATTATGTTAAGGGAAGCCGCTCTCACTTATTCTGAAGCCCTTTATTCCCCCCAGTTAATATTAGTATTAAACTTTAAAGCAGAACTGGCAGATGATTCCATCTGATCAGAGAGGGCAAGAAATTTTCCATGGGCAGGGACACCTTCTACTAAACCAGGGCACCCCAGACCCTGTCCAACCTGGCCTTGGAGACTTCCAAGGATGGGGCAGCCACAGCTTCTCTGGGCACCCTGAGTGCCTCACCACCCTCACAGGGAAGGACTTTTTCCTGATATCCAATCGAACCCTGTTAGATTGGATAAAAACTCTGTTTTGGTTTGAAGCCATTCCCTCTTGTCCTGTCACTCCAGGCCCTTGTAAAAAGTCTCTCTCCATCTTTCCTGTGAGCTCCCTTCAGGCACTACAAGGCCACAGTGAGGCTGAACAATCCCAATTCTCTCAGCTTTTCCTCACTGGAGGAAAACACAGCCATGTGTTGAGGAAAAACTTCATGAACCCACCATCAGCTATGGCTCTGAAAACTCAGTACATAGGAGGAGCCACACATGGATAATCAAACCTCTGTGTGAGTGCTGGGGACACAAACAGTGCCAAAAAATGTCCCTGGTCACGGGAATGCCACCCCCTGGTATTGTTCAGTTGATGCTCAGCCAGACAATCCCACAGCACAAGGCAGGATTTAGCTGCTCTTCTCCACAGGCAGTTTGGATACAGCTGCTCTAGTTCAGAAACTGAAAAGGTTCAGTGATATGAATGTGCCAGAGAGCACAGTCCATCCTTTATTGCTGATTTAATTTGCTGGGGAAGACACCTGCAGGGTTTCCAGGTACAAGTGGTTCTATTAAATACCTTCCTAATTGATCTGTTATGTTAAACAGTGAAAATATGGATAATTTTCTCTCTTACTGCATGTTTTCCATGAGAGTTGTTACTTGTTTGACTGCATTAGATGTCATTCTTTATCCTTTTCATACTGCTGATCCTCCTGTGTGAACATAACCTCAAAGTGACATTTCTATATGGATTATTACAATTGATGTGTTTGTAAAATTTATTTTGTTTCCCAAATCCTGTGTAAGTGGCTTTTCTTGTGGAGAAGAGTAATTGCCTGGGCAATTTTGCTGCTTCCACCTTAAAATTCAAGGCGCTCTTGATTGAAAATTTCATCCTATTTTGGGATTAGTTGGTATTTCCTGGATAGCAGCAAGTGGGAGCAATAAATTCAGGTGTTTACATATATTGGCACCTTAATTACTTAATTAATAATTAGGTACTTTGCCTTCATTAGTTGATTGTAACAAAGCAAACAGTTTTATCTTTGTCTTTATCTTTATTGTGCTTTTGCTTCCCAGTTCCCTTACAAACTTTCTAGTTATCTCAAGGTTCAGATGGGTTTATTTAAATGTGATTTAATCTTAATGTCCCTTATTTTTTCTGTACCAAATTCAATTGTGGATAATGAGAACTTAAATCTTGGGCACACTTAGTACAGATGGAAAATTAGATCACTGAATGTAGTGGAGCTCCACCCTTGACAAAGCATTGTAGTTAAAATAATAATTAAATCTTAAGTAGTTTTATTTCAGTGCTTTTTTTATTGAGTATTTGAATGGATTGTGCAAACAGCAGCTCCTCTCTGAAATTGTATCTGAAAATTAAAGTGACAGGTAGGTAAAAATAGTGTTGCAGCAACTTAAATTGAGGGTGTTGCACCTATTTCTTACAGTTTTACAGTCTCACTGTTTAAATAAAAAATTAAATTAAAAAAAGCCTAATAGTTTATGATGATGACTCTATGGCTATTAGACAATATATTGATGAAACCATTTTTGTGCAGCCACCACTTCTACTTTATAGTTGGACATTTTGTTTTATAAGGGGATCCCTTTGAAGTATATCAGCATTTTATTAGCTTATGTTTTTGCTGTATGGGATTTATTTCCCTTTTCAGCATTTACTAATGGGGTCTGATAAGCCATGAGTACCATCGTGCAGTCTCTTCAAAACAAGAAATGGGGCTTTTGTTGTAAAAACGTTTTGCTGGAAAGCTTCTAAGTTTTCAAGACAGAAATTCCCTGGTTCTCTTAGGCACTGTTGTAACAGGTCTGTGATTCAGAGTCCCGTGACTGGCAAACTCAGCCACCTTTTTTACTTCACTGCGGGTTTTATGTGCCTCCAAATCATATTATTCTCAACTTTTTTTACCCTCCCTTGTGTGTGTGACATCTGCTCTTTCTCTGTGGGCATTGGTGGTCTGTCTGGTTTAAGTTCTTTAGAGCAGAGTTGTTCCTACTTACCTGCTAAAAGGGCAAGTCAGCCACATCATTAAGAGAAGAAAATGGGTTTGTGTACTTAAATAGCTGACACCTAAAATTTAAACCCTTTTTGACAGGAGATTTAACCCTTTTGCAGGGTATGCAGCTGTCCCACCCCCCATCCTATGCAGGATTGAATGTCCTTTATTAAGATCAGTAATAGTGAAATCCATGTTCTCTGTTCCCATCTTTCTAAACAGATACAGACATTTCAAGCATGATTTTTTGTTGTAGCACATGAATTCATGGATGTTTTCCATTTTCCTGCTAGGTTGCTTTTTGCTGCAGCAGCACTAACCCTGCTTTGTAGATTTACAAGGAGAGAGAGAGACCAAAGCCTGTGCTGACGTGTCTCTGGTAGCTGAGTCTGGCTAGGGTGGATAACAGCAGGAGGAAAGGCATGGAAACATCTGGGAAATCTGTTCCAGGGCTTGGTCCCTGCCCAGGGCAGAAGTTGTGTCTCCTGTGCAGGGACAATTCCTAGGATCAGTCCCTGCCTCTGGTGCCATTGCTGGCCCATGGGGCAGAGCCTGGGCCCTGCTCTGCCCCTCCCTGCACCCAGGGACACCCGGGGACACCCAAGGACACACAGGGATACCCAGGGATGAGGCCCCTCTCAGCTGGGGCTCCTCTCCAGGATGAGCAGCCCCAGCTCCCTCAGCCTTTCCTGAGATGCTCCAGGTCCTTCCTCTGCTCCAGGAGCTCCAGGTCTCCATGTCCTGAGGATCCAGAGCTGGACACAGCACCCCAGAGGTGCCTCAAAGGGTTGAGCAGAGAGGCAGGATCACTCCCTGACCTGCAAAAAATGCTCTTTCCGATGCACCCCAGGATCCTGTTGGCATTCTTGGTCAGCAGGACACTCTGCTGGCCATGGAGAGCTCACTGTCCAGCAGGACTCCAGAGCTGCTGTCCAGCAGGTCACCCAGATGTGCAGCTGCAGGGCTTTATTTCCCTCCAGTACAATCTTTCTGCTGCACTAGTTTCCTACCAAGGTAGTGAATTCCATCAGCACACCTGGGACAAGGAGTAGATAAAGTGAGGAGGGGATAAAGACAGGATGTGAACGTGTTTAATCTCCTGTGTCCTGTACATTCACCTCTTCTGATTGTTTCAGACTGAAACAATCCTGAATTGAATCATCTGCAGTGAAGGAAGATCCTTAATGTTTAGATTTCTTATTACTGAGGGACTTGGGTTTGTGGACAGAGGTATCAGAAGTAAATAAAGGGAATTCACAGAGAACCCAGTAGTGTATATTCTAATCAAAGTGAAAAGAAAAAATTATCCAGTCTGAAAAGAAAGAAAAAACTTCTGTGGATGCACTGCTTTATTCAGCATTCATTAGACAGCTTTAACCAGATTATCATAAGCTATCCTAAGCAGTTTTAATCTTTCTTAATTAAGCTGATTATTTAATTATAAAAACATTTACTTGAACTTTGCTGCAAATAAGGGAAGCGGTCACTAGCCCTCATGTCCTGATTTTTATCTTTATTTTGGTGGAAGAGAGGGTTTGAATAAATGAGTGCACTTGCCTTAATAGGACTTTGCAAAACCAGCAGTTCCCATTTTAGACCAGAAGATGGACTATTAATTCACAACACAGCACTGTTTACAGGAAGTTGTTTTTAATGGCAAAGTACTAAGAAAAGGAAAAGAAACCTGAGGAGCATCTCCTGTTGAGATGCTGTGCATGAGAAATCTCTTCTCCAAATTTGTCCCGAGTTTTTTTTTCATTTCCATGATCTGTGTTCATCTTGAAGCATGCCTGGTTTAGAGATGTACACATGAAGATAATCCTGCTAATAAACAGTGCTGTACAATAATGAACTTAACAGTGAGGGAAATGTGAGTGGGAAAAGGGGAAAAGATTCGTTTCCCCTACTGTACCACATTTAGTAGCATTCTGGTATCATAGAATCACAGAATGATTTGGATTGGGATGGACCTTAAAGATCATCTAAAATCAGATCTTTATTTATAAATATATAAATATATTAAAATGGATTTATATAGATCCAATGTCTTCCTGCTATTTGAACAAGCATTATTTGGAGGAGGATTTTTTTACTGGTTGTTGAAAATGTTGCAGAAATTTCTTTTAAGAAAGTTAAAATCCTTTTAGTTGTGCAATGGAGGGATTGTCCTTTTTTCATTAGATGTTGAAGTAAACTTAGTCATCCTGAAGTAATTTTTACTTTTCTGAGCTTTATGCCCCATAAATGCGCAACTCTATTAGTTCAATGTCCTTCATTGTAATTCTTCAACCATCTTTGAAGTAGCATTAGAAGATCTGGTCATGTGTTCATAATGTAGCAAATTGTTGCCTTATATAATCTCTGTTTTGTTAAAACATGGGTTTAGAGAAACAATATTTATTAAAATGAATTGGTGGGTTTGTGTTCCTAATTTTTGATTTCTTTGCTATGCCAGTGAAGTTAACTGGATTTTTTTAAATATTTCATCTGTCACTGCACTTTATAGCATTTCAGACATCTCTTGAAATGTTGGTTTCTCATTCCCTTCAGTACATTATTTTCAACAAACAATAACTCATCACTGAAGTAAAGCACTTTCTGATTAGTATATTGTTGTTTGGTATGTCTGTTTATTAATAAACTTCTATACTTTCTTTGCATCTGCCTTATCCTCAGCTATTTGTACAAATGGAATAAATAACGTATGAACATTTTGGGGCACTGGACACAGAAGTATTTCTGTACACTTACCCTTTAAACCTCCATTCTGCAAATTCTTTGGTGTTTGTTCTCTGGGTTTTTTACTCTAATGTGACCACTTTTCATCTTGCAGGTTCTAGATGCATTAGGAAATGAGTGGAATTTTGAATTGCAAATGTTGATGTTTTCTTGGCAGAGCTTTTGAAGATGGCACCAGATATCCCATTGGATATTAATATCAAGGAGCCCCGATGGGATCAAAGCACTTTTATTGGACGAGCCAATCACTTCTTCACTGTAACAGACCCCAGGAATATTCTGTTATCTAATGCCTCACTGGAAAATGCAAGAAAAATTGTGCATGATTACAGGTATGACATTGACTACTTCTGCTATTGGCCTCAATAAGTACGTGGTGATATATTTAAAAGGAAATTCTTGAAACACTGTATTCATTGCAACGCTTCTTATTCCCACTTCAGAGCCTGAAATCCTTTTATTTTTAATCAAATTTGTTAATGAATGGGGAAATTATGCCCCTCTTAAGGGTTCTGAAATACCCAAATGTCTAATTCTGAAATTAGTTAATATGACAACAAAGCTTAAAACTTCCTCTTAGGTGTAGCATTTGGAGCAATTTTAAGTAATTAAGTAATTCTTAAATACTCTCAAAGTGAATTTTCATAGTTTCACACTAATGACCTAAGAGGTTCTGGCTCTACATTTTAGCTCTAAAATCTAGTCCAGGTTTGAGTAATCAGACTCAGCCAACATAACCACTGCTGGGAGTTTTAATTCTTTTTATTTCACCAATCCATTTAAAAGCTGAAGAATCTCTACAAGCAATCTGAGAGTCTCGAATAACGTAGGGTGAACATCCTCAAATCCTCTGATGCCACATTTCTCACGGGAGTTTGCAGCATTTTCTAACAGTTGTGCTTTTTGCTGTTGTCTTGTTTCTTAACCTGTCCCAAGACAAGGCATTGTGGCACCTGGCTTGACAGAAGATGAGTTGTGGAGAGCAAAATACATCTATGATTCAGCTTTTCACCCAGACACTGGGGAGAAGATGTTTGTGATTGGTCGAATGTCTGCCCAGGTCCCCATGAACATGACTATCACAGGCTGTATGATGACCTTTTACAGGTGAGAGTTGGCAATAAGACACATGAAACATTTGCCTGCCAATTAGAGAAGTGAAAATCAATGTTATTGTCAAAAGATTCATTGTAAATATTTTTAAATGTGAAATTTTGCTTCCTTTTCCTCTTCTCTCTCCTCGTTCCCTCACGCTGATTAACGGTTCTTTCTGAGATAAGCCCTTAGCCCTTCTCCTTCACCATCCCACTTTCCCTCAAACTGGGAAATGTTCCAAAATCCCATCTGTGTGGAGGACAAAGAGAAGGAGATCCCTGGGAATTTCCAACCTTACTGGCATGCAGGATGTTCTGTCTGCCCCGTGAGTACTCGGAATGCTTTGATCCATTGGTTGTGGAGTTCCTGCAGCTCCCCTGTGATCCCTGCATTTCCTCAGTGCCTCTGGAATCTCCAGGACATGAAGCCCACTGAGGCAGAGCCAGTGCTCTCTTAGCAGCCTCGATGTCAGAAACAGTTTTTGACACAGGATGCAGGAACTGGTGGGAGCTCAGAGCAAACAGCAGCAGCCTTTTGGATGCTGGGATTGTACAAACTCCTGACACACACCCCAGTTTTGGATGGTGTTTATAAAACGTGTGTGCTTTAAATTGCAGTCAAGAATATGAATCAAACTCCCAGCACAGCTGCCCGTTCCCAAGCACTGCCTCCTGTTCACTGCTTGTTCTGTTACTATCTATAACACTTAGAGAAGCTCTCTACCTTTTCTTTGCATTATTATTCAGGTTTAAAACTAAGTGATTTTTAAGTTCTTCTCCTAGAATAACTCTGACTATCAGAGTATCTCACTGACTGTATTGTTTCATTCAAATAAGCAAGAACTTCTGCATGGTTACTGCTTGCAGTGGCTTTTCATGATTTATTATCAATTTTTCGTGCTGTTAATTCAACTGTGAGTTTAATAATAATAATTACAATTTTTTCTCTTTTCAAGAACGACTCCAGCAGTGCTTTTCTGGCAGTGGATCAACCAGTCCTTCAATGCTATAGTAAATTACACGAACAGGAGCGGGGATGCCCCAATCACTGTCAGGTCAGGCACTGAACCTCATAATTCTGATGAGTTTAGAAGTTGTTCTCTGATGTGCTTGAACATGGTTAGGCATTAAAGTTTAAGGTGAGACAGGGATAAATTTTTCCATCTGTACTAGTTATTAACTTGATAGGCACAGATGAGAAGTCTGAGAATGCCAGAGCTGCGAACTCCATCTCTGCCATTAAAGACAAGCCTGAGCACCTTGATCCAGAGCACTTAGGAGTGCAGGATTTAACAGGAATCTGTTTCAGGGCTCAGTCAACCATTTGCAAGTTTTCCTCGTCAGTTTGGTGTCCTACCAGGATATTTCTAAGCTGATAATTTGTGGGAGCCTTTAGTTGTGTCACTGTGCCACCTTCTCAGTGCCAGCACACACCACACTGAGGGTTCATTTACAAAAAGAGATTCTTTCAACTGATCTGTGCTTGTTGCTACTTGATGTCTAAAAAAGAGACTAAATAGATGCAGAAAGCAAGAAATCTCAAACTGAAAGAGGGGAAATTTAGGTTAGATAAACAGAGAAAATCTTCCCTGTGAGGGTGCTGAGGACCTGGCACAGTTACCCAGGGAAGCTGTGGATGCCCCATCCCTGAAAGTGTCCAAGGCCAGCTTGGATGGGGCTTGGAACAATCTGGGATAATGGGAGGTGTCCCTGCCCGTGGCAGGGGGTGGAATGGGATGAACTTGATGGTTCCTCCCAACAGCAACCATTCTATGATTCTATGAATAGAAAACTGGAATTGCAGTACTTGACTTTCTGGTTTTGGGGCTGACTTGCTTAGAGATGTCTGGGAGCAAGCTGTGAATTCCAGCATATAGAGACACCTCCTAGCTGGGAAGTATGTAAAGTGTGGTTTGGGGCAGGTTGGGTTGGATTTGAGTGCTTGCAGCATAGCTGTGTGTGTGTATGGGGTTTGGTATGGTTGATTTTAATTACTATTATAGTCATGGCCTTGGAAATCCAACCTGATTTTACTAGGTTAAGCAATTAGGAAATTAAATAAAGAACAAACCCTTCAAGGTGTTCATTCAGATACATGAGAAAATGCTGAAGAGGCAGCAATGCACAACCAGCAGAACCTGATTCAGTATTGCAATGTGGCTTGAATATGATTTTTACTGCTAGTGAAATAAAAATGTTTAATTCAGTGTCCCATTTAAATCTTCCATCCCCACCTTATTGCAGTAGCACAAGAAAGCCTATTTAACTTCTGAGGGGGCATAACTACATGTGTAAAATGTAATTGTTTTTCAGTGACAACAAGGTAGCTGTGCATGTGCTAACATTTTCATTTCTGTTTTAGGGAGCTGGGAACAGCCTATGTTTCTGCCACCACAGGTGCTGTTGCTACAGCCTTAGGACTTAATTTACTAGCAAAGGTATTGCTTTGGTATTTTTTTCTATTCTTACTAAAGTGTGATGTCCTGTGAAAAGCTCACAGCTCATTTCTCCTCTGGTGTATCTGTGTCATGCACAGCTCCCACTGAGGAGTTGTTATGGCTGCTCCTTTCTTTAGATCCCAACTTTATTTTTTCCCCCATGGAGATGGATTTATGCATATCTGTCAAACAGCCCGTGTTTGGTTCATGCAGATTCTATCTAATAAAGTGCCTTTTTCCCAGTTTCTTTTTCACCTTTCAAGGCATCTAATAACACTTGAAAATTAATTGGAGTTGTAATTACACGTCCTTGTGATGCTACTAAATTCAGAATGGTTTTGCCACTCTCCTGCCACTGCTCACTCTGGAGAGAAGCATTTTTGACTTATTTCTTGTTTGAATCTTGTTCTACCTCTGCCCCACCAGTAAGTTTTCACTGAATGTTAATGCAAAGGAAATAAGTCTAGTCTGTCATTAGCAGATGAATCATTTCAATAAAGACAATGATTATGTACATTTTTATTTCCCTTTTTTTCCTCTCTGTGTATTTTCCAGCGCGTCTCGCCTCTCATAGGGAGGTTTGTTCCTTTTGCTGCTGTTGCTTCTGCCAACTGCATCAATATTCCACTAATGAGACAAAGGTAGGAAAAAGAACAAAGATCACTCATGCTGGAAGAGAAGATATTGTTCAGCTGATAGATCAGCAAGTTACTAAATAAAGCACATTTTTTATCTTCAGCTTGTTTCAGAACCTTGCAGAAACCTCATGCATGAGGTTTTTTGTAGCAGGTGTAAAATAGAATATGCTCATTTCTCTTCAGATAAATATCCAGAGTTCTTTAGTCTTGGATCTCAGAAACCAATTACTGGTTCCTTAAAAACTTTGATCACACAGACTTTTGAATACCAGCTACACTTTGGAAAAACAGTCATTTCAAAAATGGTGCTTCAAATCCCACCTGCACAACTTAGTCATAGAAGTCAGGCTCTGCAGTTCTGTTTAATCATCGAGGTGACAAAAATATGCAGTTTGTCAGAAACAAACTTTTTTTCTGTGTTGTGACTTGACTAGGAATAAGAATAGTAGTAGGGAAAAGCAAATTAAAAGCGTTCTATTATAAACACAAGGTTACGGGCAGAAATGGGAATATTTAGACTTTGTATTTACAATGGAAGTTGATCTGTGGTAGTATTTTATCTTTTATAAAATCTGAAGAGAAAAATAAAGGTAGTCCTGAGGATATTTGCTGTTCTCTCTGCTTCTCCCAGTGTGAGTTTAACAGCTAACCCTGCACTTGAGCAAAAGATATAATAGAAAATAATGCAGTTACAGAAACTTAGTTTGGTTTGTACCTCCTTTTATACTTTCCAGTATATTCTTCATGGTTGGAATGACAGCTCAGACTAGAATGTCAGGGGGGAATTTTCACAGAGCCTTCTGTTTCAACTCAGTGAAAATAATCTTGTGTTCCATGAGCTGTCAGATAGGACAGACTCCACTTCCAGAGCAGTCCAGAAAATTCCAGTTCTCTGAATCAATCTGTAAAGGGACCTCTCCCTTCTGTGGAGCACAGAAAAAGCACATCTCCTTTGTTCCCCCGTGAAATGCTGTGACCAGACTTCAGCAGCAGACTGCTGTTACAAATATTCGGTTGGTGACTTCTCAGTGTATTTTTCCTTGATCTTTCTCTGCCTTTTGAATTTTTTTTTGTGCCAGTATTACAAACAGACTCACTTAGAAAATAAAATAAAGCACGTAATTCTTACAGTTGACAATTTTAAGGGACAAAGATAAGGTGACAAAAAAATGGTGAAAAAATAAGTTCACATCCATCACTGCTTTATTTTTTACCTCTTATTCAACAGGGAGCTCAAGTTTGGAATTCCTGTCACGGATGAGGATGGAAAAAGACTGGGTGATTCATCCAGAGCAGCTCAGCAGGCAATCGTTCAGGTGGTGATATCCAGGATTCTCATGGCTTCTCCTGGCATGGGTAAGGATAAGTCCTGTGCACTCCTGATTATCAGTTCCTGCTGTGAGAAGGAGATTCAGTTCTATACAAGTGATTTTCCTCAGGGTCCAAATTACCTTACAGCTCCCCAGGCAGTGTTTGCCTTTCTGTTAAGAACTTCCCTAGGGAAGTGTGGAAACATCCTCAGTGTGTTACTCTGAACTGCAGCAGGAAGGCTCCTGGGATGCTTGTGCAGAAAAGATACAGATAGCAAAGGAATGGGAGCAAATTCCACTTGTTTAGAGTTGGTTTAGGTTCTGTATAAGTACCAAATTACTGAGCTCAGGTTTAGCTACATATGAAATTACAAGTTTGCTTATTGGGAGAATTCACCTTAGTAAATACCAGTCCAACTGGCAATGTGAAATGAAAACTGAGTGAATGACAAAATGCTGTGAAAATTGTATTATGTTACTAGTTCAGCTAAACAGAAAATGAAAACTAAGTGCCTTTCTCTCCAAGGTTAATGCCTTTTTTTATCTTATTTGCAGCAATTCCTCCCTTCATAATGAATACCCTGGAAAAGAAAGCCTTTTTAAAGGTTAGTCTTAGATAATCTATCTCTGTGTATTTCATATCCTAAGTTAATATTTTAATGAATTTTAAATACTTCCTGAATCTTCATATTTGCCTCCCAAACACTGTGGGAGGACATCCCTGTAGAACTTGCTTTACAGCTGTCGCTTTCCTTCTGCCTTTCTTAGAGAGAACTTTGTTCTTTTTGTCACAATGCAAGGTAATATTGAGAAAATAGGAACATTCTAGTTACTTTTGTAATTGTTCTTAGAATGCGCTTTTCTTCCTGTGAAATAAAGCTTCCTTTTACTGAGCCTTGGAATACAATTTATTGGGGGAAAAAAAGGACATTTTAATAATGCTGTTTTTCTCAAGATGGCAATAAGGAGGCTTTGTTTACCTGCTGTGGAAACAAAAATGATGGTGAAAATCTCTCTTTAAAATTTACTGGATGTAAAGTGCGGGGTAGGCATAGAATGGACATTCTTTATCAGAGATTACTTATTTCCTGTATTATTTTTATTCTAATGTAGTGTGAAGTCAAACCTCTGGTGTTGGTAAATCCATTAGCTACATCAACGTTCTGCACTGTGTGTGCATGAGGGGGTAAAGAGCAATAATGGAATTAGTTACAGGGTTATCTAACACAGGGAAATAATATTCAGATGAGGAACCCTTTAATTCTTTACCAGTAAAGGGAGTTTCGTCCTCACTGCTGATATCACTGATTTAATTACTTGGTAGCTCCAGGCAAAGCCTCTGCCTGTGAGACCCACCCAAGAATCCTAAGAAAATCTGTCTCCTTCCTGTTAGAAAAAAATTAGGGAAAAAAACAGACCCTGCCTTGGAAAAGTTTGTCTGGGGGCAAGGAGGACAAGCAGGGGAAGATTTTGTTTGGAATGGTTTTGTTTGTCTGAGATAAAGCTTTGTAAAGGGTTTAAATTTTATCTCTGACTGTTTCTTCCCGTTGTGTCTCTTGTGCAGAGTGAGATTAGCAGTCAGTCACCCCATTTGAAAGTGTTCCTGTATTTATAAGACAGGAACAGATTGCCTGGGGTAGTTGTGGCTGACTCATCCCTGGAAATGTCCAAGGCCAGGTTGGAAAGGGCTTGGAACAACCTGGGATAGTGAAGGGGGTGGAACTGGATGATCTTTAAAGTCCCTTCCAACCCAAACTATTCTGTGATTGTCTTCCAGTCTTAAAACTTCTTTTTGCCTAAAGTGCTTTGCTTCCCTCCCACTTTCTAACAGAAAACACCTTTGCTCCCAGTGTAAAAACAGGAAATGTGGCATTTGAGTTTCAGGCTAAAAATCAGTGTGTGTTGCTTTTATCTCCTGGAAGAAGTGAGCCTGCAGGGCATCCAAACACACCACAACTTGTGATACTGTGATGTCCTTGAGAATGTATTGCCTGGAAAATTAACCCTTGTTAAAGAAATTTAGGGAAAAAATTATTTTGTATGTGTTTGACATGTGAGAAATGTCACAAAGCCATTGCCTCACCTGACAAATACTTGACATTTGTGAAGAAGTTGCAGCAATCCTTAGGGTCTGGAGACAAATATGTGTTGTTTTTGTGTGGTGTAATCAACCTAAGGGTGTTGTGAATTTTTCAGATCAGCCAAAATGAGCGATTTCTGCAGTGACTATTCAGTGGTCTCTGGTACCATCCTGACCGTTTATGCTCACCTGTCCTCTCCCTCAGCCTCAGAGACTGAATGCAGGTGAAACACTGCTCTGCAGGTAGCCAGTGGTAACACCTGGTAGACATTAGTATTAAACCCATTAAGGAATGAGCTGCATTTTTAACAAGCAGCTTCTGCATGTCCTCATGGAGTTTGAGAAGCACCATCCCATCCCAGCACTGCACCACCATCCCCACACTGCTTTACTAACTCAATACCCTCAGCCTCTGCTTCACTGCCACTCTTGGAAATAATTCCTGACTGCTTGCCAAAGCCTATTAAGCAACACACAAGGCCAAAAAATAGGTAAATGGTTGTGAAATGATAAAAGAAATTCAAAAGCTGGCCTGCAGTAAGAGAGAAGGAAATGCTCCTGGAATGCTGGTCTCAGAGCAGTGTGTCATCCTCTGATATTTGAGATAAGATGTAGGTCATGTAGCCCAACTCATCCCCCACGTTCCTGCAGTGTTTTGCACCAAGGCATTGGTGTGAATTAACAACATTCCCAGAAGGTATTGCTAGATGATGCCTCAAGAATGTTCTTGGAACACAAGCACGAATTTACTGCTTCAAGAAGAAGCTGCCTTGAAAAAGTATTTTTATCTGTAGAAGTTTTTTTGCCGTTGGTTTCAGCAGCAGCTTTGGGGCCTGTTTATGTAATTATGCAGTGAAGCAGTAATTGATTAGGCTGCATAATGTCTATTTTCATTATCCCTGTGGCCCCTTGGTGATTCTCACCAGCTCTGTGCAGAACCAAGTTATTTTACCTGCTGCAGCAGGAGGATCCATAAAGAGGTTGAGGCACAGGGTTTATAGGTTTTACTTAGAGGTAGTTTTTCTCCTAAAGAAATAAATTGTGTTTTTTCCATAGAAACTTATGAAAATTCCAATCAACACTAAAGTTTTAATTTATGTTACTACTCTTACACGGCTTTAGCTACAGTTTCTCTTCTATTCTGCATATTGTATTGACATCCAAGTTGATTCTAGAAGTTTCCTCCTATATCCTTGAAACAAGCTCTGTGAGGTCTTTTAATTTGCAACTAAAGTCTGTATTCAGAACGGTCACAAAACCAGAACAAAGATTCTTCAAGCATTGTTCTTGAATGTCTTATGCCCTGAAGTCCTCCATGCATTCCTAATTTCACTGTCATTTCATTTATTTATTTTTTTGAAAACAGGCATAGCTGGCCTAGGAAAGCTGAAAGATTTTTAGATCCAACAAAGAAAGGAGGCAGTTAGAGAAAAGCCAATTCTCCTTATGGCTTTTGTTTGCTTAATTATCATTTCTCCATTTTCTCTGTTTGCACTAACCACTAAAATGTCATAAAGACATCTGGAAATTAAATCCTAATTCATTGGGAACTGCCTTCTTCCAGAGCTAAATGACAGTTCTCTAACACAGTGAATTCTTCTGCTCTTTCTCGTGTAGTTTCTCCATTTTCTCTCTTTGTGGGGGTGTTCAGCCTGCATTTGAATTTTGTTTTATTGTTTTATGTTGTTCCTTGGGCAATTCCAGTGCTCAGTTCTGACCTCCCAGTGTTACTTTTTCCTCACCATCTTTCTGGATTAGTGAAGCCTGGTAACATTTTTGAAAAATAAAGGCTGTAATTCAGATCAAGTTAGCAAAAAATGTTCCAGCACATAAACTCCCTGTTCCTTATGGAGTCTGTATTAGACTCCATATTAGACCTCTCTGTCTCTCAGATCAATGACTAACTCTGACAAAGGCATGAAACCATTTATTCCTCTCAAAGCACCTTCCACAGCCTTTTCAGTTATAAAATTGTATTTGGGGCTTTTCTGTTACATGCCTTGGGTCCCACACCCCCTGCAATGCACAGCATCCCCCTCCTTCCCTTCTCAGAGACACTGCAGGGTTTGGCTTGTGTTCACCACCTCTTGGCATGGGCTCTCCCCTGGTATGAAATGAAAATTTGGGATGAATTTGTCTCAGCTGAAGGTCAGATGGAGGTGTTTAGAGAATGCCAGAACAGCAAAGCTCTGCTGCCTTCACTCTTCACTCTTCTTGCTGTTGTTGTCTGTCCCCATTTGTTATCTCTCTGCAGATTATTGCTGAATTGCACAGTTTTTCCTGCTCTCATTTCTGGATTACAGATTGACTCCATGAAAAAAGAATTAAAGAAAAGAGAAGCTTCTACATTGTTTCTTCTCCCTCAGGCTCTGGAGAAATGTTACTCCACACAGGCTCGTTTTCCTGCCTCAGAAACTGCTGTGACCTCCCTCAGCCCTGAGCTTTGTCCTCCCGAGCTTTCTACATTTCCTTTGTCCATTTCTTTTTTCAAACAGTGCCCAGATTTTGTTCACCATTTTCCCCTCCAACTGCTGTATCTTGAGAAATCCTTCTTGTAGAAACAAACGTCATCTTCATTGAAAACATCATCCTCTATATCAAGTGATTTTTACCTTGTAAGCTGTTTTGTTTTAAAATTTAAAAGTTTAAAATTCCCTTTGTGTGCTCATGGCAGCTATGTCTGTCTGCTCTTAGTGGAGCAAGAGGCAGCAGTGTCCACTGAACAGCTCTGGGTTTACTTCATTAGTAATGAATTTCATCTAAAATTCTACCAATGAGAGAGAGTGGGTTCCTAAATAATTTAAAAGCCTGTAAAAAAAAAATCTTGGCATATATTCAAGTTCTGCAAAAGTTACAGACTTAATGAGGAATATGCTAAAAATGCATCCATGGGTTATATGTTGCTTTCTCAGCTTTGTTTTCCCAATCCTTCAACTCTTCTTTCCTTCAATAAAAGGTGAACTCTTGGAGTGTTGCTACAGGAACAATTTCCTGCACATCAGGGGAAATCATTGACAGGAGAAAGGGCTAAGAGAGGCAGATTTACATCTCCCTTATTTAAAACCATATGATGCCACCAAAGGGAAGGAACTATAACCAGACTGAGCTCTTCCTTGGAATGCCTGGGCAAAATTCCCTGTGCCCTGCAGAGGTGTGGCAGCACCACTCCAAATTTCAGCTCTACTGCTACTGTGGGCTTGTGAGAATCAAAGCAAAGGCCCAGGAGCAGGTCCTGGGTCAAACAGCCACACACACTCATTGGAGTTTCTAAGGGATTTTTACTCAGCATCACTGTGTACATTGATTCCCCTGGGAATTTCCTTGCTGCTTTCCAAAGGGATTTGGCTCTCAAATGAGCTCAGCATGAAGCCATGCTGGTTAGGATTTTGCCTTCACATCTCAGAGGCTTTTAGGTCTCTTATAAGAATTCCAGGAAGGTTGGAAGCAGGAAGAAAAGATGGCACACTCACTGTATGTTGTTTTATTTTCAACAGAGATTTCCTTGGATGAGCGCTCCTATTCAGGTTGGATTAGTTGGAATCTGGTAAGTGGTTTCTTTGGGTGGGTCTGCTATCTTAAGAGATACTTGTAGGGGTTTTGAGAATGCAGCAATATTTGCTCTTTTTTTAAGAAAAAAAAGGTTGAGTTACTGAGGGCACATCAGTTATTTCCATCTCTGTAACTGATAAAATATCATATTAAAAACAAAAAGCCATTAGCAGGGAAGAAGCAGCCAAGAAAAAGCAGAGGGAGGGAGAAAGGGAGTGGCAAAAAAAAGGAATGTGGCAGTTTGATTAGAAAAAATGCTTTGGCTGCTACCTTTGAACAGTCAGTTGAATCTCATCCTGGAGCTTGATAATTCTGGAAACATTTGGTTAATAGGGTTTAATTTGCTGTGTTCTGGCATTTTCTGTGTGTCCTGCACACACTGTAAGGACATCAAATGGTAATTTTAGACAAATTTGGGGGCATGGTATTGAAACATTTAGTGCTATTTGTAGGTAAATGATTTCATAAGGTACAGTGCAGTGAGAAATAAAAGTTACGTAGCACTTTGTGGAACTTTACCTCAAACAAGAAAGCTTTTTACTTAAATCTTGCATAAGATTTTTGAATTCTGTTTTAGCACTCTAAATATATTAAACCTGGTTTTGTCTCCTCTAGTCTCGTGTTTGCAACTCCCCTGTGTTGTGCACTGTTTCCTCAGAAAAGGTGGGTACTGCTGTGAATTATTCTCACTTTAATGTTTTTCCAGATCCATTCATGGTGCTGCACACAGACACAAACACGGGGTCATTGCCTGCTCAAGCACAGTTTTAATTCACATATAACAAAGGTGATAAACAAGAGAATATACAGAAAAGTAATAACTATGTTATTCATCAGTAATATATAATAATTGTTTACAAATCCCAGCAGCTCAAGATGAGTTCTATACAATATATTCATGTCCAGGAACGTTATGGATGCCCTAGATACAGTTCAGAGCCCATTTTATTTTCAGCTGGAAACTCTTCTAGTTATACAGAACAGCTCTGGACTGTCTGTGCTCATTTGTTATTTAATATTTTTCCAGACTTTTTCATCAATACAGAAATAGCTCAGTACTGAAAGCTGTCTTAGAAACAATATTCATTATAGCTGAAGTCATTATGAAATCTGAATGACTTAACAAAAAAAGCTCAATTCGATACACAGTGTGGACAAGGCCTTAAATTCAGCTGTCCCTCTCATTTTAATAGTGGTTTTCTAAACTGAACAAGCTGCCAGCTGTACCTTAAACAATCCAAGCTTGAGCTGAGTCCATTAAAATACTGAACAACTAAGGCAGCTTTTGACTTCCAGAAAACAATAGCCAATTCTCAGTGTTGTTTGAGTACAACAACTGCCTGACACCATCTGTCTCCCTGCTTGGCCTAGGACAGAGAACTGTGGTGTCACTAGGCTACCTGGAGATGACTTGACAAACCAACCTAGCACACATGCTACAGTTCTTGATTTCAGCCAGGGCCCTCTAGTTCAGAGGAATATTAGACCTTGAACTGTGTTCAGGAAAGTGCAGCTGTTCAAATGACCTGGCAGCTTAATTCACTTTACTGTGAACCAGCTCTCATAAAACAAAGCTTTTATTCAACTGAATAAAATCATGTAGTAAGTTGAATAGGCAAATACATTATATTTAATAAAAACCCTTTTAGGAAGGTAAGTTTTTACTGCCAGCAACAACCTCAACAGTGAAGTGGATCCTTACCCTCATGGTAGTAGCAACAGCCATTTCCTGACTCCATAAACTATCCCACTGCCCCTGTGGCAGGGATTCATGTGCCCTGGTCTGGGAGCCTGCTTCCTTGATAAGATGTTTAAAAAAACTCTTTTGACACTGTAGAAGTTTAAGCAGATGCATTGTCCATCTTATTTTCCCTTCTGGTGCTTGTTTGATGTAACCCCTTACTGTTTCTTTTGCTCAGTTCGATGTCGGTGTCGCACTTGGAGCCAGATTTGCAAGCCAGGATCAAAGCAAACAGCCCTGGACTAGAACGTGTGTACTTCAATAAAGGATTATAATTCAAGGAAGGCAAAGTATCTTTCAAGGAGAAACTTATGAACTTATTTTTTGAATTGTGTGCCAGCATAGACAAGAACACACCTTTATCTTGTCCTTTTGTTAAACAAGTTTGATTATCTGCATTGTTTTACAGTTAAAGACTTTCCTCGGTGTAGTGTTTAAATTACATAAGGTCACTTTGTCCACTTTGGTATTGATTGAAAGTTTAAACATACATATCCAGAGATGTTTACATAAGCTCTCAAGCAGCTACAATAACAATAAACAAGCGCACAATGAAAACCAGATGCTATTATATTGGATTTGCCACCTGTTCCAGTAATAGCGGGGCAGGGACCTCCTTCTGAAAAGTCATAGAGCAACTGAACGAAGTTGCCACCCTCTGGCAGCCACAGGACGGGTGGCTGAACGTGTCAGGATGTTGTGCAGGAAGGGCTTTTTGCCAGGAGGCTGATTGGGCTGCAGGTTTTCCCTGTTGGCACAGAAGCGTTTCTTGAGGGCGGACGTTGGCGGTGCCTGCAGCTTCTGCACGGTGTGGTACTGCTCAGCAATGCAGGCTGCCTTCTTGCGCAGGTCCAGCTTCACCAGCATCATGTTGTTCTGCAGCTCTGCCAGGGTCTGGTCCTGAGGAAGGCAAGGCAAGATATATTTATGTAAAAACGTATAAAAATGTCAGATCGTAGAAAGAAAAACCCATTCCTAGTTGGAACAGACCTTAAAGGTCCTCTTGTTCTCTTCTGTTGTGGACAGGGACAGCTTTTACTATCCCACATTGCTCCCAGCCCCATGCAGCCTGGCCTTAAACATTTCCA
>VZTT01028079.1:10481-25200 GCA_013400855.1 Buphagus erythrorhynchus | reverse complement strand
GAGGGGGAGCGCCGGGGGGGCGGAGGACGGGGCGGTGCCCGGGGAGGGAGGGATGCGGTGAGGGAGGGCGGCGGGGCCGGGGGGATCCTCCCACAAGCTGCAAAATGGAGTCCGCTGCCGGTGGGGGGCGGCCCCGCGGGCAGGGACACCCCACCCCCCCTTTCCCCATCACCCGGCCCGGCGCGGCTGCGGGCTCCGGGCGGGAGGGGATGGGCGGAGCCGGTCCCCNGTCAGGATGACAGGAGGGCCGCGCCCCCCCCGCCGCTCCCCCGGGCCCGCCGCGGGATCCGTGCAGGTGCCGGCCGGGCGCCCCCGCCCCGCCGCCCCTCGCGGAGTCTGGCGCCGAGTTTGTGCGGAAAAGGCTCCAGCACCACAACCCCTGTCTTTGGGAAGGGTCAGGGGGTGCTTTTCCCCTCGGCCAGACCCTCCCGGTGGTGAGCAGAAGTGCAGGAAGTGTCACGGAAAAGCGGCACCTCGCCAAGGGGTTTGTAAGCTGCCAAGTGCCAGTTAACTTCAATGAAAGGATTTTCGTTTGCTTATTTTAACAAAACAGCTCCTAGCACTGTCATTGTAGGAACGTTGTAGGTTCTTCCTTTCACGGAGCAAGTTTCATCCCTCCACTTGCTTGACAAATGTTCGCTAATTTCCTTTCCAACAGGTAAGTGCAGAGTGAGCCCATTTGACAGATGGGTCCATGGAAACAAAGAGCAATGGAGTGACTTCGCCAGGACCACAGATCCCAGCGAGCAGGACATTTATTTATTTATTTTGTCGAGTAGATGGTGATGCTGAGTTATGAAAGAAGTTATCTGGAGTTTAGTTATGCATCTGTCCAGGGATTCGTGAGACCTTCAGAATTAGCAGTGGGGTATTTCAGGGTGTGGATTCTCTCAGTCCTCTCTTAAGCAGCTTCAGACCCTATTCCTATGCTGGCCTTTTTTTTTTTTCTTTTTTTTTTTCTTTTGAAATCACATTTTCCCATTTTGTTTTGAAAATATTTTCATTCCAGGGTTGGTGTGGGAAGAACTCCCTGCCCAGAGTTACCACTAGTAAAATGGAGTGAAGGGCCAACTCTTGTCAAATCTGGAACATAAGCAGTGGAAATCTAGAAGTGGTGTTTCCTTCTATCTTTTCTAGCCTTATTAGCTGAGGCACTTTTTGTAATGATAATACTTTTAAGACATACAGATAGGTGTCATTCTTAATTCTTTTTCTTTAAAGAGATGGTGTTTCTTTAATGTGATTAAGACCCACTAATGATTAGATCTCCAGCATCCTGTTTCCTTCTCCTAGTGCACTGTGGGACTTAATTTCTGCTCCCAGCTAGATTATCTTGTTTTTTTGCAGTCACTCTGGTTTTTTTTAATGTTCGAGATTATAACTTTGCTTTCTATGTGCAATTACGGGCTAAAGTTTATTTTAAGGAGACTTAATACAAGCCAAGGGACTGATTATCATTTGCACTTTAAGCTTTGTTGCATGGCTCCTTTAACACAGTGTGGAGTTTGAAAGTGAGTAAATATAAACAGAATTCACAGTGACACACTTCACAGCCTTCTTGCACCCTGTGCCTCTTATAAAGGAGCCTCACATTTAATAAGCATCTGATGCCTGGTATTCTTGTTCTTTCTTTACATCGTCATTTCATAATGATGCGACTTAAAAAGCTATGTAGGAGGTGCCAGAGAATTCCATGATTCCACTTGTAAGGAGGAAATGATGAGCATGATGAACTTAAAAGGAAAGAGGAGAGGAGAAAAACGTGGAACAGTTGCCAAGATGCAATCTGGGGGAGAAAAACACTGAATTTTATCTAACATCAGAGATCCCACATCACAACATCTGATACTTTTCATTTCCTGAAAAGATATCTTTAGGCTAGGCTTTTAACATGCTAGGGATGCAGGAGACCCATGTAGATGCTTATTGGCATTTTCAGTACCACCTGGACAGTGATACTCCGAATCAGCATTTTCGATAGCTGAACAATATAATTCAGCCCCTGATGCTCCTGAGGTTCTCAAGAAATTAATTGGACTTGTGTTGCCATAATCAAGGAGAGTAAGAGTTGTCATGCTATTCCTTACAGTCTGTCATTTGTTTTGTCACCATGTTATTACTGGTATTCAAAGTAACCAATAAAATAAATAAAAATATAATGCCATCTTGCTGCAAGATTTCCTGAAAATATTTCAGAACAGAGTCAGTGGGTCTGAATATTTTATGCAAGTCAAATTAACCTCATAAATAAAAAATTTTGCTGTCATGCACAACAAGTGGGCTGCTTAGAAAAAGGTGGGCCAGCAAGTGATTCTGTCATCTAGCTACACTGAGTCATCTAAAGGTGTGAGGGAAAGCAAACCCCTCCAGATGCAGCCCTATTGATTTCCCCAGCTATGTGCTGTGTGTAGATGCTGAACTAAATAATTTAACAATGATCTTAGGTCAACTGAGGTGGAAATTAGTGGCTGTGTGCCTTTGTAGTGACACAAAGCAACTGTGAGCAAAACTGGGCAAGCTTGGAAAACACACACTCTGATGATGAGGTTAATATTTTTTTATTGCACAGCCACAGCCAAACACTGTGGTCCACCAGTTTGCCAATAGCCACCTTCTCCCACTGCAGAGAGATTCTCAGGCATCAGGTTTTCCAGGAAAAGCATCTCTGTATAAGCAGCCTTACTGAACTTTCTAAGCAGGAGCTGAATCCTGAAATTACATTTGATTTTATTTTGCAAGGCCAAAATTCCTATTGCAGGTTCCTCTAAAGATGGGTGAGTCAGTGCTGAGACAGTTCCTGTGCTGCATGGGTACAGCACTGAACCACCACAGAGAGCTGTAGATGCAGCTGAACCTACAGGCATTACAACCCTGGTCTTTATTATGGTTGAGGTTTTTGAGGGAAAAGATTAAATCAGCCCATTTCTGAATGAGATGTGTGCACTAATGGCACATGAAACTTAGTTGTGTGCCTGTTGCTACAGTCAACATTTTAAATCCTCTGCAGATGGAGAGATTTTTGGAAATGTTACTTGCTAATTGTCCTGTTATGCTATGCAAAAAAATCTCCTCAAAAACTCAGTGATCAGATTATTCTCTTAGTTTTTTCCCTTGTGCTAGAACATCTTATTCTGCCTACTGCTGATGAATGTGAATTCATTCTGGTGTCTAAAATGTGGTCCAGCTTGAAAAGAGATTGTAAAACACAATAAGATAACATGGGGTTAACTTTCCCTGGGGAACGAACCAGCTATGATTTATTAAAGGGCAGGGCCTGATTTTCATTTATGTGGAAGCTCCTGTGTATAGCTCTGGTAGTCAGAAGAAGCCACAATTTAAACAAGAATGACGATCTCAGCAGTCATAATTGTTTTATATATATAAACAATTGCAACAAGTTTATCATGAACCAGGAATTGCCAAGCTGCAACATTCAGCTCTGAAGTTTAGGAGTAACTAAACAGTTATTGCTAACCTAAAGTATGAAGACCAGACCTCTGAAACCTTCTCCAAAGGCTGTTTTTAAAATGTGATTTGGAAGTGTTCATTTGATATTTTGAAGAGGGCTCATTTGAGTTCACTTCATGTACGTTCTGCCTTTTTAGGCCATAGAAATCACAAAGTGCAGATTTTTTTTCTGCTTTTTTTGTTGTAAACAGAAGCTGAGATGTAGTTGTATATTTATAGGATTACAAGGCCCATGACTCTTAAGATGGCATGAAGTATCATGAGACTTGTGGTATGTGTGTTTGAGAGTTGGCAAGAGTGTAAAGAACTTATTTTTATTGCCAGAATGGTTAAGACATGACTCTGGTTATATGGAAAGTGCAGAACGTACTCGGTAATGCAGGGCTCTTTTCATAACAGAACATTTCATTATGTTTATGCTTGTAAAGTGCAACAAGCAGCAAAGAAAATGTAGGTCAAGTGAGGTTCATAGCAAAGCAGTTACAGGGTTTATCTTAAAGGTGCAGTTTAGGTGATGTTAAGTACTGTTTTCTTTCGTTAAGTGCAAAACTGCATCCCTAGGAGGTTCTCACCACTGAAGAGGAAGGCAACATGCAAGCCTTATGCTAGGAATTGAAACATCTGTCGTTTTGAGTCTTTCCCTGAATGTTAGTTAAGCTTTGGAGAGATTCTCTTCTTTTCTTGTTTAAGCATAACCTGCTGTTTATAGCAAGTGAAAAGGCACTTTGGGGAAAAGAGCTACTGCGCAAAAAGAGAGGTACAAGAGTCTCATATCAATTTGGCAGTATTGCACTTCTCTGTGTGGCAGGCTGCCCAAGAGTCCCATGCACCAAGTCGTCAAACAGAAGGTGTTTAAGATAATGCATTAGCTTGTGCCCTTGGGCACAGGGAGCATGGTTGCCTGGGTGCTCCCTCCATCACTTGCCAGCTCTGTTTCAGACAACCTCCTAGCATCAGAATAAACATCAGTTTTGAGAGAGGCTTCACAGTGTAAGGCTGGGGAACCAGCATCTCCAGAGCAGGAATGAGACAGGAGGATCTCAAATGGGTTTAAATGTGCCTGCCTGGAAAGAAGATTGGGTTCCAGGAGGAGTAAATCTCAAAACAGGGTGGGAGGCTCAAAGTGTCAGGATGCTGTGAGCGCTCAAACGTCTCTCCTTGGCTCTGTGTCTAGCCTGCAGGCAGATTTTGCATCCTTTCTTCTGCATTGTCGAGAAAATTACACATCAAGTTCCACCTCCAGGGTCGCATCATATTTGCACTAATGCCAGGAAGACAAGGAAATGCTTTAGCTCTTCCCGAGGGCTTCACTGCAGCAGATGCAGAAAAAGAGAAAACTCAACATGACTTCCAGGTCTGAGCAGGGCTGATGTCAAGCAAAAGCACCTTATAGGTAAAATGTACATGCACCAAATGCGTGTACACTTCATGGCTGGTGCAACCATGGGGCATTTCCGCTTCTGGATTGATTTCCCTGTTTTCTGATGCATCATGTTAATAAATTCCAGGTTCCTCCTCAGAAACACGGTTCGTGAAAGCGCCTGCAATGCCTGTCCCCAGGGCAGGTCTGAACTGCAGAGGCTCAGTGTACTTTGGCAGATGTTTACAACGTGTCACCTTATAAAATCTCATGGAAAGGTTGGCGTGAATTCCTGTTAATGCCTTTCCTTTCTTGTGTTGCTGTTGGCTTTCAGCATGTGTGGAGCGAAAGTGAGGACTGCTTACCTTTTCTGCAGCTCGCACAGGACTACATCTCCTCCTGTGGGAAAAAGACGCTCCATGAAATATTGGAAAAAGTCTTCAAATCCTTCAGACCTGTAAGTGGTTTTCTTTTCCTTCTAAACATTGACAGTCACCTGTTGCTTTTACTAGGACAGCACTGGATAGAGCAAGGTGTTTTTTCTTCTCCAGAGATTTACATCTCCAGATAGCTGCCTGAGTACAGGAGCATTAGCACGTAAGCTACCGTCGGGCAGTTGGAAATTGTTTCCTGGAAGTCAGCTGCCTTTTTATTTCCATCTCTGTGTTTGAGAGGATGAAATTCCCGTGTGGGATGGGAGGCCAACTGGTGTGTCAGCCAGTGGCAGAGGGCAGGGACTCACATCCTGCTGATGCAGCGCTGACTCCGAGGAACGGGATACGAGTCAGCGCTGTGGGACTTTGTGGCAGAGTTTTTTCCTGACTCTGGAATTGTGGGGTTTTGCACAGATATGAAAAGCAAGAGTAAACCTATGGGAAACTGGAAGTATGGTCTCTCTTCAGAGTGATTTATTTTATGGTTGAGGATTTTTTCCCCCCAAGTGATACAGATTTTCCTGTTAGGATCGTTGCCACTTGGCATTTGCAAATGCTGGTTTGGTCACTGCTTGAGAAAAAGTTGGAAGAGAAGCTGGGTTTTCTGGGGAGGGGGCCTGTATTTTTCTGTTTTGCTGCTACTCAACTTTCTCCGTCCTTGTTTAATACTAAGATTTGTGCCAAAGCCAGGATTTCATCAGGGTGAGGTGTTTCAGACTGGCCATTGCCCTTCATTTTTGCCAAATGATCCCTTTATATAGCCTCTCCTTTTGAATGTTTGGGGCTGGCTAAGGGCTTGGTGCAAAGCAGGGCGAAGGTTTGTAGCCAGAGCCATTCTCCTGTGATATCCATGAGAAAATTCACCCGTGGACATTTTTATACTCAACTGAAAATGGAGACTTTTTTCCTCCTGTCTTTTTCTGGCTGACGAATTGAGAAGACTGGAAATGTATCCCAAGTATTTAGTGTGAAAGGGAGGGCCTGGAGCACCGATATGAAAACACTGGCCCTCCCTGTGTTACACCCTTGCACAGATCACCACAGCTGGTCAACATAAAAGAGCATCGTTTTAAAGAATCCTTTGAGAGGCTAGAAATAAATAGAACAGATGCACACTTTTCTTAGAAAGGACTGGAAATCTGATCTGTCACTACAGCTGTTTGTAATTGTGAAAACATGCAAAAAATAGAAGTATGTTTCCTGGAACATTATTGGGCTCTAGGATCTTCATAGCTGTCTTCTGCTCAGGGAAGCTATGCCTTTGATGAGAAACTTCCATTGGTTTAACTAAGGAGGACTTCAAAAAGACTTAATTAAATTGGTGCAGATTACTTATTTCATTTAAACCACATTTATTCCAGCATAACTTAAGTTACTGAGAAATTGACTTCAGTCAAACCAAGTTGAGCTACTTTTCAGAATAAAAAAGTTCAAAGCAAAGGGAACCATTATGCTCATGTGGCCCAAGACCTTCATTAATACATCACATTTCACCTCATGATTCTCACAGCTGACCATATAAATTGAGGTTGAAGTAGAATATGTCTTTTCCAAAGACATCTACTCTTGATGTAGTCTTCAGGTGACTTAAAGGATACAACACTGCTGGGTACTTTTTCTCCTCATGGCTAGTTACAGTGCTGTGAATAACTCTTTGTTTACAATCTGCACTTTTCTAGTTTTGTTTCCTAGCTGTTGAATTTCATTTTGCTTTTGTTTGCTCAAAAATGGTGGTGTCAATTGCCAGAGACCTCTTGCAGACTGTAATTGAGTACCTCTTCATTTTCTCGTGATTGTACCACAGATACTTAGTTTCTCAGATTCTCCTTTGAGCTAGTATTAAGCAATCTACATCAGCATAACAAAACTGGGTTTATCATTTGAGGTATGGCTGTGTGTAGACAATTCGAATTAAGGAATGGATTGATATTTTTCCCTCATAGTAACTATTAAAAATAGTACATACATGGGAGAAAAGATTTAAAAAATTGAATGGTGTTGCAATAGATGTATGGTAGCAGTTCTTTTGCATCCTCAGGCCTTTGCCAGAACAAAACCACTTTTCTCCAGTATTGGGAAATTTTTTCCTTGGCTTCACTTCATACTGTCTCCTGTCCTTTCTCTGCTGGACCTGTTTTACTAGTGAGACTACTTTGCTGTCAGCTTCAAGGCAACAGTACATTTGCAGGGCATTTCTTCTCTATCCCAGCAAATTAGCTGACAGAGACCAGTCTAGCAAACTCCAGTTTGAAAAATGGCAGTTGAGGGAAAACTGCAACTGAAGGTCAGACTGGGTTTTTCTGAAGCATCTGGTGGCCCTGACTCTCAGTCTGGGACACTGGGGACCAAGTTTTGGCAGGTACTTGCTAAGCACCTTTTGAAAGTCTTCTCCATTTTGACATCCATGATTATTAGACAGTTGTGAAATTCTTTGTTGGGATCCTTTGAAGGGAAATACTTAAAAGACAACAGTGGCGGTGCATCTGCAGCTTTCCATGCCCTTGTGCACAGCACGAGCATCTGCCTTCCCATAACTGAGGGCTCCAAAAACAACTTTTTCCAGTAACTCAGCTCAGCCCTGCTCTGCATGTTCATGATAACAGCCCAGTCATGTCTCCACGAGCTTGCCCTGGGGCTGTGGAGTGGGAAGGGACTGGCTTCTCATGCTGCTGGGCCCTGTGTTTTGGAGACAATGAGAACATGAATGCCCAGCAGTTGGCATCCCTCTCAGATACAGAGAATTCCCTCTGCTCACAAGTCTTCCCTGGGCACAGGAGGCCATGAGGGTGATCTAGATCTGCTCACTGTCCCTCACTGCTGTCAGGCATCTCTCCCTAATGTTCTGTGGGCCTAAACACAGTGCCAAGCAGGATATTTAATTAGATGGGGCTTTTAAAAAGTGTTGATTTGCCTGCAACAACTAAACCACAGCTCTAAGTCCTGCTGTAGACAAGGTCAAGGTGTTTCTTTACTGAAGGTGGTGAGGGACATGTTGTCTCTACCCATTACTGCCTTCCTGAGTCAGTTTCCACAAAACTTTGTAATTTGCCTTATTATCCACTTCTTCAGGGAGCATACAGAAGTATCAGACACCACAAAGGTACATTATATGAACCAACAGCACTGAGAACAAATACAGTTATTTACCTCAGAGCATCCCATCTCCTCCAGTGCCTTGGTCTCTCTGGTGTCAGAGGTGCCATGCTCTGGTGCTAGGAGGTGCCCATGCTGGTGTTTTTAAGCACATCTGCCTGGAGTCATAGTCCTCCCCACAGGGATTCAACAGAACTGTGTTATCTATAGTGTAGCAGCACATGGACTGCTAAAGCTCAGTCTTGTATTTGCTTTATTTTTCAGTGTGCTTGTGTGGCACCTTTTAGTAGGAGACGGTGTCACTCTGCTTCCATGAGTTGGTAACTGCAAGGTTATTTGTAATATCAGGGCACTTTGAAAGGGTTAAGAAAGACAAATAAAAGCCTGAGGGACATCACACCAACTGGCAAAGTTTGCAGGAAACCAAGGCATGAGTCATGCAATTTCATCAGCAAATTCCAGGGGTCTTACACTGAGGTCATCTTCAGCCTGGAAAGCCTACATCTGAAGTGGGGAGTCCACAGTGTAAAAGCCATTTATTCCATATGCACTGTATTCATGCATGTCCTAGTGAACTCTCCTTTACCTCCAGATGAGTAGTTTGACCAGCAGAAATAGATAGCTATAGTTCAGGCAATGCTGCTGGTTGTTATCCTCCCTCCTTCCCTTCTCACCATGCCCCTGACCTCCTCCCAGCTATGCATCCCTGCCTGACAGTTTTTTTCCCCTTGGCTTTTCTGCTGTTGGATCAACTCTCTCTTTCTACAACAGTTTTCTGGTTTATGTCTTTCCTCCTTGTTTTCCTCTCCAGTTAAGTCCTTTCAAGTCTGCTGCATAGCTGATACTTTAATATATGAAGCAGCTATGGACTAGAAGCAGAAACTAGTGTGTGGGAAAGAAGACAAGGTGGGAGCCAATCTAGGATCAGCCCAGACCGTCTTCATCATCTTACTTTGTCCTTACCTTTTTTACACCCTCCTTCTGTTTTGTCCCAATGTTTGTAGAGCTCCCTGTGTTTTGGACCCTGATCCTTCCTCCTTGTGTTGAAAGTGTGGGCTGATTTGTCACTGCAATCCAGAGAGCCGCCATAATCCTGTGAAAAGCAACAGGATGTGACACCTAAAAGCAAGACCTACATGGTCAAGGTCCTTGGTGCCTTGGAGTCTAAAGTGTCTGCGAGAGAATAAAACTGCAGCTCCCTTGGAGGAGCCTCCCATCCATCCCATCCCATCCCATCCCATCCCATCCCATTCCATCCCATCCCATCCCACCCCCATTCTTCTTCCGTAAAACTACTAAAGTCTACAGCATCACTCTGATTTACACTGCTGCGTCTGATTTATGCTGCTGCAGGGAAAGAGGAGCTGGATTTCCTGCTGGTGAAGAGAGAGGGAATGTGTGAAAAGCAGGATGTACTCCCCATCCTTTGGGATTGTGTATGTCTTTGGAGTTCTTGTGGTGCATGTTGTGTTTTCCGTGCTAATTTTACAGTACAGTATCCCATAAAATGAAGATTCATGTGACTCATTTCCTTGCAAATCAAAGAGGAATTATGACCAGAGGTGGGGAAAAAAAAATACAGTCAAAACTCTTTCAGTCAAGTGATACAAACAGGAGTACAACACTCACATTTAATTTGAATATACCAGATTAGTTTAGCAAAAATAATACTGGTGTATAGGAAAGTCTAGAAAGAGTCCTTGAATTTACCTTTTGAAGACTGAGTATTTTAATTTTAGCTTCACTATGAAATAAAACCCCCACATCCTGAAAATGAACCGAGCAGTTCACGTTCAGTTAAGCATTTGATTTGAAAAATATGTATGCATAGGAACAATTACTTTGTTCTGCTCGGAAAACAAGAACGTTTTCCATTTGGGGTCTCTCCATAATTAAGTATTTTTAAAATGTGAAGGAGAGGATTTAGTCAGCAAATTCTTCTTCCATTTCCCTGCTGAAGAAAACCTGTAACTAAAAATCTGATTTTCTCATCGTGACAGTGAGGAATACAAGCTTCATTGCACCCAGAAACTGATTCTATGCCTTGTATTTATGTCCACTGAATAATTTTGAATGTCGATCACAGACTGAATTAGTTTAGGTCCCTGTAAATCTGCCTTGTTGCAGACTTCTCATTTCCATGCTCTCACCTAAAGAGTGTCACCCTCCTCAAAAATTTTCTGGACTTCGCTTCTTTCAAGAGCTAACAGCTGCATCACTCTCCAAAGAGGGTGTTACATGCATCTGTGCTGCTCTTCCAGCTCTGGCAAGCTAAATATGTGGTATTCTCAGTAATGCTCGGCCTATGATTTTGCTTTGTGGCTATTAATAGCTGTTAGTGTAGGATTCTAATACAAGATTTCCACAACAGATGCATTATTTTGACTGTTATTTGGTGTTTTTGTCTTCCTGACTACTGTTGGCTTGGCAACCTTTTGGGGGAGAGGGGAGAAGTTCAAACATGGCTGTTTGCTCCTTTTCTGTAGTGAAGAGGTGACATTGAGTGGTCAGAGCCATCAGGTGGAGGCATCCAAACATTTTCCAAGGAAGATGGGCTGGCAGTTCCTTGCAAGCCCAAATCTAATCTGCAGAAGTTTAAAGGGAGAATATTTTAGTGGAATACACAGTAATTCTTACTGCAAGGGCTGCACACAGTATGCAAGACTTTGCCTGCTGTGATGGACTAAAGGGTTCAAGAGAAGCATTTGACATGGCAGGTTCTTTGGGTTTTTAGGGACTCCTTGCCTACTCCACACTAGCCTGTCCTTCATGAGGATGTTTTCTTCTTTGTCTTTTAAAAGGCTGACAAAAAACAAACTTAAACCAAGACAACTGCTGCTACAGTATTATCATAGTTCTTTCAGAAGTTAAACCACTGCCAAGTCTAAACACTCAACAATTCATAATGTGACCTCAGGGAAGAATGTGAAGCTTTTTGCAAGTGCTTTGTTTTGGTTTTATTTATCTTCCGGTCTCTGAGTGCTTAATTTGGTGTGAGGATGCATTTTCAAATCTTTCTTTATCCCAGGAGGGAGAGAAAGAGAGCCAAGATCATTATGTAGTTATTCCAGGGTTTGAGGTTTTTAAGAAGTGCATGTAGGATTTGTGTGAAGATTTGCAGCAAAGCTGCACGAGTGGGTAATTCACTGTTACACAGTATTTTCTCTTCTTTATAGTTACTTGGGCTTCCAGATGTTGATGATGATGCATTTGAAGAATATAACGCAGATGTGGAAGAAGAGGAACCAGAAGCCGATCACCAACAGATGGGTGTCAGTCAGCAGTGATTTTCTGAGAAGCTATAAAAAAATTTGGAAGCCTTTGGTACCAGGTGGGGTCAGGTGGTCCCACATTAGCCTGTTTGAATTAGCACATCACAAGGGGATGTCTGGCTGCCAAGATAAAAGTTTTACAAAAAATGATTTAAAAAAAACAAAATAATAATAATAATAATCCGTAATGAGCTTTGCTGAGAAGTGACCTGAATTTTGCTCCTGCTTCAGTGGGTTTTCTATGGAGTTGTCTTGGTAGCATTCTGCCGTTATCAGTCTAGAAGTAGTTTTGTCGCTGACTTGTCTCTTCGATTTGTGTTCGAGAGTAGTGTTTGCTGACATGAATGTAGAGTACTGAGAATGTAGGAGGAGTGTGGGGAGAGTGCCGAGTCCTCACTCGTGACCTTTCCAAGGAAACCAGCGCAGAGAGCAAACCACCTGCGCTTTTCTTTTTGGTTCAACAGCTATAGCTTTTTGACAAAGTACCAAATGTGGGTAAACTTCTGAAAAACAGTAGTTTAGTAGTGGTTGGTGCTGCAGAAGTGCATATGAAGGCTTAACAAAAATAATGGGGAGTAGGAAATCCGGGGAGTGTCAGACATATTGATGTTTCACTGACACCTGAGTTTCCAAGTGATGAATTAATAACTGGGAGTAACAGGCACCAGGAGCATACATTATAACCAGCCCTGGTACTCTGACACCATGTGATCCAAAGGCAAGTGCTGCTTTCTTACAAATCAAGTAAAAAATAGCCATCACCTATCCCACTTCTGCATGACAACTAACTTTAAGCTTTGCTGGTTTTGGTACACTGCCAAATTATTACTCAAACCTCGTGGCATTTTGCATTAGAATTATGGAATCATAGAATATGCTGAGTTGGAAGAGACCCATCAGGATCCTCGAGTCCATCTCCTGGCCCTGCGCAGGCACCCTAAGAGTCACACCATGTGCCTGTGAGAGCATTGAGTCCAAATGCTTCTTGAATTCTGTCAGGTTTGTGCTGTGTCCACTTCCCTGGGGAGCTTGTTCCAGTGCCCAACCACTGAGGAACCTTTTCCTGATATCCAGCCTAAATCTCCCCTGACTCAGTTTCAGGCCATTTCCTCAGGCTCTGTCACTGCTTATGAGAGTGATCTGTACCTGCTCCTCCTTTTCCCCTCCTGAGGATGTTGAAGACCACAATGAGGTCTCCCCTCAGTTTCCTCCAGGCTGAACAAACCAAGTGACCTCAGCCACTCCTCACCAGGGTTCCCTTCCAGACCCTTCACCATCCTTGTTGCCTTCCTCTGGACACTCTCTAATAGTTGAATGACTTCTTTACATTGTGGTTCCCAAAACTGCCCCCAGCACTTGAGGTGAGGCTGCCCCAGTGTGGAGCAGAGCAGGACAATCCCCTCCCTTGGCCAGCTGGCAATGCTGTCCCTGATGCACCCAGGACACAGGGGCCCAGTTGGCCCCTGGCTGCCAGGGCACTGCTGCCTCACATTCAACTTGCCATCAACAAGAGCTCCCACATCCCTTTCCACAGCACTGCTCTCCAGCCTCTCATTCCCTGGTCTTTACACACAACCAGGGTTGCCCTGTCCCAGGTCCAGAATCCAGCACTTGCCCCTGTTGAACTTCATACAGTTGGTGATTGCCCATCTCTCTTATTTGTTGAGGTCTCCCTGCAGGGCCTCTCTGCCCTCGAGAGAGTTGACAGCTCCTCCCAATTTAGTGTAGTCAGCAAACTTATTTAGTATTCCTTCAAGTCCTGTGTCCTGGTTGTTAATGAGATGTTGAAGAGCACAGGGCCAAGGATGGAGCCCTCTGAAGCCCCACTGGTGACAGATTGCCAGTCTGATATCACCCCATTCACTGTAACCCTCTGTGCCCAGCCTGTGAACCAGTTGCTCACCCATCCCATGACATGTTTATCCAGCTGTGTCCTGGACATTTTGGTCAGAAGGATACTTTTGATACAGTATCAAAAACTTTACTGAACTCCAAATATATTACATCAACTTGCTTCTCTTGTTCAGCTAGGTGGATTACCTTGTCATAAAAGGAAATCAGGTTCAACAAGCAGGACTTTCCCTTCATGAAGCCATGCTGGCTGTGACCAGTGACTGCATTGTACTCCAGGTGTTTTTATATACCTTCCAGAATAATATTTTTCAATATTTCCAGTTTTTACTGGGCACTGAAATGAGACTGACAGGCCTGTAGTTTCTGGGATCTTCCTTGGGTGCAACTTGAATGCAACTAACACTGAAGCCATAAGGGTATCAACCAGCACCTGGCTCTTAAAATTATGCTGGACCTCTTCCTGGCCCTTGGAGCTAGTCTGGGCATTTACACTTTATTGGAGGGAAGCTGAAATAGCGCTTCAGCTGATATGAAATCTAGTGGGGTTTTACTTATCAGAGGACTTGCTCCCCAAGGGGTTTGGTGAGGATTTTAGTATGAAGGAGAAGACGACTCCTCATATTTATTACCTGTTTTATGTAGTTCTGAGTAACTTGGATGAGTGCCAGACTGTGAAGATGCAGGGTCTCTTTATTTACTTGTCTTTTGTACCGAAAATATAAGAAGCAAAGGTAATTCTGTTGTAATACAGCTGTTTTCCACAATCAAGAAAGATGTTTCTAAATTCACTCCTTTTTTTCCAAATTTTTAAAAATTGTAGAATGAAGGTCACATGCTTCAAAAGCCCTTTTATACAGAATTAGCTTTATAAAAACAAAGAGTGAGCAAAGAGAAAATGCTTGGACAATTCCTATAAACAACTCACTGTATAATTTTGAAAACCTTATTGTTAATGATGTCTTCTTTTCAATAGATTTTTTAAAGACTTTTTCCAGGGTTACTGAAGAGAGCAAGTTTTCTTGATGGTTTACATTTATGATGGTGGTTTGAGAGATACATAGCACATTTTCCGTTGGAGGCAAAGATTTTCCATAACTGGGACAATGTGTGTTACCTGAGTGCACAGAAATGTCTGCAACACTGTAAAAGCCAGAGTTTAAGAATGTAAAAAAAAAAAAAAAAAAGAGGAAAAAAAACAGAGCTTAAAGCAACTTTGTAAATTCTTTCAGCATGCAGGC